>QRAA01000816.1:0-14623 GCA_003670145.1 Fusarium subtropicale
AAAATTATTAAATTAAATTATTATAAAAAAAAGTAAAATAAAAAATTTTAATAAAAATATTAATTAAATAATAATAATTATTAACCTCTTTAAATTAATATAAAGAATTATTAATATTAAAAATAAAAAAATTATTTTATATTTCTTTATTAATATTAAAAAGGGAAAATTTAATTAATAGCTAAGTATTTAAGTAATTTATATTAAAATATATACTTTAGTTTAATTAAATACCTTGATTTATCTTAAATATAACAGCTAGACTTAACAGACGTTTTGAATAGCTGGTCCCTAGTGACGGGTCAGTTGCAAAGAGCAACACGATAACAATTAACCAGTTGAAGCAGACCATCACGCAGGTTTCTCGTCGCCCAACTAGCTTGGCCCACTTCGTCTGGAGCCGACCATATGGTAAACAGGGTCTATTGTCAACGGCAGTGTAATCGGCAAATCCCTCATCACGTGTCGACCTATTTGGTTACTAGGTATATAGAAGGCAAGCAACCATTGTAAGGTGAGCGATATTGGCATTTGTCATCAGAGTAAGTGTCCTTGAGCCACATAGTAGTTTCAGACCACTTCAGTAATAATAGCAACTACTTGGATGAGACAGGGGCGACCAGAATTTTGGAGATGACATGTTTGTAAAGAAAAACTAGATTCTAGTTTATGTCTTGCTATACTTTATACCTCCCAAATTAAGTCTGACTGGCTGATTACCCAAGGCGATTGATTCCCGTCCATACCAATGCCAAGGGCATATTCATCCGAGTCAAGCCGCCACTTATCCCCTGACCAGCGTGCTGCATCGCGTTTCTTAACATGCACCTCCACCTGCACATTCACAAACCCAATTAGGTATCAACATTGGTTTAAGTGCCTTTAACCTGTTCTGTGCAGGTGCTGGTGCTGTATTGGCTGATTCAATCGGACGACGCAAGAGTTTCCGTAAGTTTGTACTTTCCTCGGCCGGTATAACCGCTAACTCGTTGACTTCTTCGTATAGTTGGATCAACGACCATCATGTCATTCCTGCTCATCATCATCGCCGTTCTTACGAAACTTTACGGCAACAGCCCCACCACGTCGACATCAGCAGCTCAGGTTACTCTGATTTTCCTATTCTACGGCACATACTCTCTTGTGTGGACTCCTCTGGCGACGCTGTATCCAGTTGAAGTACTTTCTTACTCTATGCGAGGTAATGGGCTGGGCTTCTACAGTGGAGTAGTCTACGGTACCGCATTCCTTGACACTTTTGCTATTCCGTATGCTATGGAATGGTCTAGTTGGGGTTTCTATCTTATCACCGCCATGTGTCACTTGGCGTTTGAGTTAGCCATCATGTACTTCTACTTCTCTCCAACTGAAAAGAAGACACTGGAGGAGATCGACATTATTTTCGAGGGTGTTAAACATTCTAACATGGACATCTCTGTGCATGATGTCATGCGCAAAGGTGTTCTAGAGCCAGGTGACAAGATAACCATAACCACTATGGAACATTAAGGGAGGGATTAGGTCTTAGATTGAAGAACAAAATTTTACTCATCAGTACAGCGATAACTAGCTATCTCTCAAAGCCTTCACGCATGGGCCCAAACTGCACAACAATAAAGAAGTAACGACTTTCAATGCCTTACAATTACAAAAGCTCCGGATACACCCCTCCCCAGTTCTCCGATCGAACATGACTATCATCCATCAAGTTCTCTTCTTAAAATAACGGCAGGTCGACACGTGTTTCCGGATCCAAGTTCTCTCTCCGCAACTCAATCCTGTCAATACAAGTTCCAAAAATCTTATCCCACAGTCGAGTTTGCTTTCCATAATTGCCGCTTGATTTCCAACCCTTGCGGTGGTGAAGATCATGATCTTCAATGACAAGCTCAGCATCAAACATGCGCAAAAGCCAGGTGAGTGTACTGGGAGGACAAACGTGTATGCGCAGGCCACTGTGACCGGATAACTCGGTAAACATGACATACTGGTGGCAGATCCACCACTCATAGAAACCCATTGGAAGTCCAAGCATCTTCAGAGAGAAGTAGGTCATAATCGGGATGACAGCGATGTCGAAAATCTCCTGTTCGAAATCGGCGTATAGAGTCAGGAGAGGGTTGGGGTGCTTGGTCAGATGATGGGTGCGGTGGTATTTCCATAGACTGCCAACCTCATGCATAAGTCTGTGGTACCAGTAGAACCAAAAGTCCAGTACGATACCATACAGACCAATCTCCAATGGTAGCCATAGCCAACTCATACTCGAAGGCGATTGAGAAGTACGGTAGCTAAGGAATACCGTAAAGACGGGGCGGAAGCTCGAGGTGGCAACGAGACTTTTCATGACTTTTGTAACTCCGACATCAGGTACTCCATCCCTAGCATGTATATCGCCGTCCAAAAATCCCGTCAGATGTCCGACTTTGCGCAAAGAATGAAGTTGGTGGACGGCGGCTACCTTGAAAGCAAGGCTATAGAACAAGAAGGCTTGCATCGGTGTGAGATTTTGACCGGTATATCTCACAACGAGATAGTGTATGGCGATCGGAACGAGCGAATGTGCAAGGACCCAACGATGTAACTGCCACTCTGGCGTGTAGGGCACTTTGTCTCCTTTCTGATGTATAGGCACCTCCTTATCCAAGGAGACATGGTGAATACCTAGATATTCAAAGAACCAGTGCGATGATGTCCAGCTGTTTCGATCGGCTTGACGCCAGGTTGATTTCATAGAGTCCTTCGAATTGGCTCTCGGGGCTAAGGTCGTGATGGAGCTTGGCTCGAGGCGTGAGGAGCTAGGCTCGCACACAGTGGTTGTAGATCGGGAAGTCATTTTGCGTGAGTCAGATTGGTAAAGTTTAAAGAATCTTAACGTCACTGATAAAGATAGAGAAAACTTAATAAAATTATTCTTATGACATGCCCTTGTAAATGTATATATATGTCATTCTGTTTCCTCTTCACATGTGTCGCTAAACTCTGTCTCCACGATTAACTAGCGAAAACTTACCGAGGCTCTGTAGATCGTACATCAGATCATGACAGTGACCCTAATTCGTAATAGTTTGCGATGGTGGAGGGCCCCAGATTCTAAGTAGGGCAGATGTTGCTTCTGACATATTGCACTATATGAAACCCTCAACAATTTTGCTAACATCATGTGTAATTGCCTCAACGAGATGTTCCACGTCATCAACTCCACCTCAGTTTAGTGTCTTTGTGTCAATTAGACGACAGCTGAACTAGCATGATCACTTGCATGATTGGATATACTTTGGGAAACAAGCGTGGAGTGGCCCTATTTACGACTACCGAGCACGATCCGCTCACATCGCAAGCTAAACTAGAATTGTACCCTGCTTCCGAAAATCGTCAAAGACCTCAAATTAGCGTCAACTGACTCAGTGGAAAGTCAGTGAGTAGCTACATGAAGATTCACAAGCTGGAAGACAGACAAAAGTGGTTTTGTTTTATACTTTCCTTCTCCCGTGCTAGGTGGTATCGTGTAACTTGTAAAATCACCATGTGATAGAAACAGACGCTTATTCTCTTATTCCTCCGAGTGACCATAAGCACAGCAACCTTTCACATGAAACCGAATAATAAGACCAACAAGACCGAAGAGCTGCTGATGATGGGGACAAAAGTACTCGAGCTCTGCAGCAACAACTTCGTTGCACCCGACTCACTATCCGAGCCGCTCGACCCATCAGATTCCGAAGGCAGTGTGTAGTCCGGCGGAGGAGTCTCATATGTGGCCTCGAACATTAGACCATCTTTGTCTGTTCCATTTATGCGTGTACTGTTTTCGCGCACAAGGCTGCCTTCAAAGGAAAGACTGAAGGACATGTCGAGTCTCCAATCACTCAACTCGTCGTCATTCGTCATGTAGTAGAAGTAACCAAGTTCAAATGGATCGTCAATCGAATAATCTTGAGTCCCTTGTTTGGCGCCGTCTCCGCAATACGCCTGTCGTAGATTCATCCAGGGCCTTGCAGCATAGAGACTTGATTGAAGAGTGAACGTCATTTTTGGGGCGCCGATACCCTTCATTTCAGCCACGGCACCAGGTTCCAGCCAAACTGTGGGTGTCGTTGTGTTGATATGATCATCTTGGGATGAATTACTGCGTTGAAGCGGTTTATACTCCTGGGTTGCGATATCTGAGTTCCAAGCACAGACATCACTAAAGGTTATGTACTGGCTCGATGCGGGCTCAGGCCTACTAGTTTTCGGATCGTGGTCAAGCGGCGGTGGTTTCGTCTTGTAGACAGCACGGGCAGACATATTCTCAATGTCGGAATTGGTAATTTTGGTCGACCAGTAGGCTGTCGTGTTTCTATGGCGGTTTGTGGCATCTGAAAGTGTATAGCGTCCTATGGAGGTATCGTAAAAATACGTGCCACCGTAGGGCGTTCCAGAAACGACAAAATCGCTCGATCTAAGGTGTACCCATCGTTGGTAAATGTCAATGTAGGACCCTGTGGCCCCCAGAGTCTGGTCGGCTGGTTGGAACCCGAATAGTCTCCAATGAAAAGGATTTGTATCTGTCGTGTTTCCTGTGGGAGCGACCAAGAAGAGAGCTGGGTATTTGTAAGTGTTGGGCTCATCATCAGCCATGCCACAGACTTTGGGTCCCTTATCTAGCCAGGATGAGCTATTCGTGATATGGTGCTTCACTGTCAAGGTGCCATTGTAGTAGAGTCCCGGAATGCCGTAGACAATTTCTCGTTCCGTCAACTGCTGACATCCACAGGTGTTTGGGTCGCATTTCCAGTTGGTGTCGTTCTCATCATCGATGCCGTTATTCTTGTAAGACCATGAATTAAATCCTGGGGGCGGATTCTCGGCTGTGCCACCTCCACTGCCTCCTTCAGATCCGCCCCCGCCACTTGAACCTCCGCCGGTGGAACCACCACCAGAACCTCCCCAGGAACCTCCACCACGCCTGGCAGCGACTGTGTTCAGATACAGAAGAACAACGATGATGCTGGACCGTAGATAGGCCTTCATTTCGAATGTGACGGACAATGTCGACAGGAAACAAAAAATGGGCTTGGCAGGATTAAATAGCAACAATCAGTCCATTGTTGTGTGGCTTGAACCGATAATGTGGTATAGCTCTTCTAGCTTCGTTCAGGGATTGGCATCCTGTCAGTTATTCCACCTCTGAAAGTTGCAGGGCAGTGTCTCGAATTCAGCCACCAGACAAGGATTAGAAGCATGAAGCATCCTTATTCGCCATCATACTACCTCAGCCCTTCCATTGGGCTGATCGGATTATTCCCTGGTTTATTTTCGGCCCTATGATCTCATCTGACTTAGCAAGAATCACGGCGACTAAATGTCGCTGTAAACTTTAACTTTATGCTTCGACATCGCTTAGATGGATCTCGACTTATTGATTAGATAGCATTAAGCGTCTTTATACCAGTAACCTCTTGGAGCGAGCAATTCTTTTTGACGACTACGATAGACTGTGATTAGGACTTATTGAATGTCTGCGGATCATTACCTTGGAAATGAGCAAGATCTTGGCATGTCAGCAATTGGGGGCGAAGCAGATGTCGATCCATAAAAGTAATACGCAAAAGCAGCCGAGTCCCCTCTTAGTTTTCCACAATTATAATCTCTCCATGAGCCTGTTTCCACTCAAAATTACAAAACGCGAAAATATCATCCAAAGATTATCATGTCCGACTTCAAGGATCTAAAAAAGGCGACCGACATCGACCCCAACGTCTGGTACCATCTGACCGAAGAAAATGTCGACGATTATGATGGAAAGTTCACGGGCATGCTGCAAACGCACAAGGAAGATAGTGGGGATGATGGATTTCGCGTCTTTGCTGTTGCAAACAGGAAAACATACTGGCAGTTTGTACGTCACGTTCACAGGGACAGGATATGATGTCCAAGTTTTCTAACAAACCTCCCAGCAACCCATCGACAAAAAACCAGGTCGATACTCCCTCCGATGCTCCGAAACGACAACACGAAAACAATTCGCCGTATGTTATCGAGATTTCGAATCCGTCGAGAACCGACGTACACGCGCTTGTTTGACAGACAGTGATGGGACCGAGTCGCAACAGTGGGATGTATCGCTATGGGGTACGAATAAGACTGAAACATATTTATTTACAAACGTCGCAAATGGCACCAAGTATCACCTCGATGTGATTCCTGGCTCCGCCGTTTTTATGAGCCCGAATCTTGACGGATATCAAAAGAGGCAGCGGTGGTTGATGACCAGTGTCAAAGATGTTGACGACGACGCTTACAGCACTGTTTTCACAAACGTAAGTCTGATTCCAGCGGATATAAAACTCGATAGCTAAACGATATCAAGCCCCCTCCCGAGTCAACACGCGATGCAGGTACGACAACAGGTTCGTCTAGCGGAGCAGCTACAGAATCTGCCACATCCTCATCCTCCGATTCTTCTTCCAGCAGCCTCTCAAGCGGCGCAATAGCAGGCATTGCGATAGGAGCCGTACTCGGCGTTCTTGCAATCGCGCTATTGGGATTTTTCCTCTGGCGACGCAAAAGACGCAACACTGGAATTACTACTAAGCCTGACGAGGCGATGGGTAGCCACAACGGGGACCACAGCCAGAGTGAAGCTTACAAGCCATCAATCGATAGGACTCTCGCCAATTCTACGTCGCCGGCACCTTTTCACGAATTGCATACTCCTCAACACCCCGTTGAACTCCCGGCGGCTGAACAGAGACATGAGTTGAGATAGATGTCACTACGAGGCTTAAGTTTGCGGTCAAGTCCAAATAGAGTTTGATAAACGGCAAATGCCGTTATGGTGATCCCGGCGTCTGGTAGATAGTAGGTTTGGAAAAAAAGTATAAATACCCCTTTCATCTCTTTTCTGAATTAAATACCCTCTTGTTTTTGACTTGAACGAACAAAGTCGACTTCTGTTTTCACGACCGCATGATTGTCCAAGATATGTCGTTATTCTCAACAGCTTACCTCGTGCTCTTACACGCTGCTCTCGCATCATGCACCTCATCCTGCAGCTATCAACCATCCTCAAACGCAACCCTTGCAAATTTCCCAAGAGGCTCACCTAATTCTCCTTACGACACCAACATCCTTTCTCAAGTCCCTGTTGCATCAATATGTAACTCCTCCAACGCAACCGAGGAACTCGCCTGCGCCAGAAGATACATCGACACTATTGACGAACAACTCGCCTTCCTCTATGCTCGACGTTTAGGGTACGCTGCCGTCGCTGGTTTCGCGAAACACGGGCAGGGTGTGGAACTGAATGATCCGACTAGAAATGTGGCTGTTGCTGAGGGTATGGCGCAGAGGGTGCTTAAGTACGGGGGTACCAAGGAGGCAGGGAGAGTTATGGGTGGCGATGGATGTCAGATCTATGTGAGCTTGGAGTTTGAGGTGGAGGAGATACAAAAGACTTGTGATCCTGAGTTTCGACAGGATGTGAAAAGAGACTGTGGTAGTTCAGTGTAATGAATTGATCTTTGATTCAATTCTATCTTACAGCTGATCAGATCCGTATTCATACGTCTGTACTATACGCGACAGCGCGCTTTATGATCTCAACGATTTCATCCGCTTCTTTCCAAAGATCATTATGATCGCCACTAGCTTCCATCTCAATAACCTCAAGTTTAGAATTATCCCTCAAATGCTCCTTCATAATCTCTGTCTGAGAATACGGGACAAGATTGTCGTTCTTGCTCTGGGCAATGACGACAGCCTTTCCTTCAGGCCACTCTTCCGACCAGTCCGAAACTATTGTTGGACATATATCCCTCCAAACAGTCTCATCATCTCCAAATGCATTTTTCGTAAACTCGACGTAAACAGGCTGGATGTTCTTGTGGGAATCTGGCGGATTGTTGATAAAAGCGGCCAAGTCATATAACCCATTCAAAGGGGCGATAACCTTGGGTTTCTTTACTTTGGGTAAACTTGCAGCTGCTCCCCATCGATCTGGATTCATGACTGTCTGGAAGGCCAATGTCGCGCCGCAGCTATGACCTGATAGGACGTAATCGTGAGCGACGCCGAGTTCATTCTGAAGATATGCAATAGCAGCGAGTACAGCAATGTAATGATCTGGGTGTCTGGCTGTACGAGCAATATCCACAGGTTGTGAAGAATCGCGAGGTGGTGCAGGATCGGTAGGATGGTTGGGGTGGCTTGAAAGCGGGTAGTTTATCGAAGCAATACCCGCAATATGAACCTCTTTGTCGCTCAAGAGTTTGAGGGCCGTTGCTTCGAAGGACGAAGAGTCGACTAGAGGGTCACGCCAAGCACCACCGTGGATATAGATGACCCAAGTCCCTGGGTCATCAGGAACGAAGTCAGGTGCTGGGAGAGATTGATTCTCTGTGGGCTTAGGTATCCAAACGTCCAAGGTGTGCAGGTAGGTTGCGTTTGCCGTGTATGGAGCTCGATGTTTATACCAGCCAGCACTGTAGTCGACCCAAGGAATCGAGGACCAAAGTAAAGAAGTCATGGCAATATGCTTGTCTAAAAATAAGCCGGAAATTATGTTTCAATGGTTAATTCTTCTTTTTCTCAGTATCGCATTAAATATTCAATCTTGTCGGAAATCCGATGCCGGAGTGCGGGGTTGGGGGGACTATAGGGTGCGTTATCCGCCAGCGAAAACTCCACCAGCCGCACTCACGATTAGAGTCAATGATATTCACAGACGAGTTAAAATAGTATTGCTCGATTATCTAGACTTTGTCTCTTCATAGTACTCAGGATATGTCACCTTATATCCCAAAATAAACCGTCCCCAAAACGCTGCACCCCAAAGAAGCAATCTACTTGCAATCTTCCCCAACCACTCCCACGGCATCGGCACAGCAAGCGGCGTATCTCCATCATGTAAAAACACCATCAACTGGAAGAAACTCGGTGGTTTTCCCGCTTCTCTGCAATCGTCCAAATACCCGAAGAAATTCCTAAAGAATCTCTGCTCATTTTCATAAGACTCAGGTGCCAAGTGGACATCAACCACTAAATCTTCCGTCTCGGATGCATTCTCAAATCGATGGTATCGTCCTGCCTTGATCGAGGCTGTGCGCTGGCCGCCGGGCTCGGAAGAGAGAACGGCGAATGGCTCTTTGGCGAGGCCACGGTAAAAATTGCCTATGCCAGATTGCACGTTGAAGAATTCATCTTGGTGGATATGGTAATGGAATGGCGGGGCGACAATGGAGATGCCGTGTTCTTTTGTTGTTGGTGGGATGCGATGGGTCATGGTGTAGTCTGAGTTGGGTTTGTCAAACTTGACTGAGGAGCGGCCAGAGTCGTAGGTGATGGGGTTGTTTCTTGCATTGTTGGTGCGTGGCGGCTGTGCCGACCGAAGAAAGGATAACATGATGCAGTCAATATGAATAGCTGGATGTAATGTGAAGTGAATATGAGTTTGAGTCAATTGCTTTTGTTTGTAGACAAGTGAGCACATTGAGTTGCAGGGTCAATTTCGAGACAAATATTTACAGATTAGGATAATGTGTATGCCGATCTCGGCAAACACACCCGAAGCGGCCCGACACCCAGCACTTGCAACAATGTTACCCTGCAATTAAATTTCTCAATTCAACTTTCCAGTCTCTGCTAATCTCAGACGAGAGCTACGCCACTGTCAAGATGATTAGTTACAGTCTTATCAAGTAAAGATAATAATTGGGATTTACCTCGCCACATGAAATCGGCTCATAGAGAGGAGGGTGCTCTGCATCAGTACACGTTGGCACAACCTCGCAGACAGCATCTGGGTTAAACCCCAAGAAGAACGGCATGGCGTAACGAGATGCCTTTTGACGGTTGTAAACACGATGAACAGTCGACTTGAATCGGTTGTTAGATAACCTCTGTAAGAAATCTCCAATGTTGATGACCAGAGTCCCTTCGATGGGCCGAGCATCCAGCCACTCGTCATCAGCTGAGAGAACTTGCAGTCCGCCAGACATGTCCTGCCATAGCAGAGTAACGCATTGGATATCGGTGTGTGAGCCGATACCAACATCGATATCGTCAGTCTCTTCAGTGCCGGGGTAGTGAAGGTGCACTGCATCGGCACCAGGAGTGGTAATGATGTTGTCAAAGTAATCCTCCGGTAGCTCAAGAGCAAGTGCGAATAAGCGAATCAGCTTGCGTGCCAATGTTAGTCGCTTTTGATAGAACTCGGTAAGAACAGGGCGGAATCTTGTGAGATGACTTGTTCCGTCCCAGACGAAATCTATGGAATCAAAGTTGGAGTTGATATCATCCACAAGATCATGGCTTGGATCGATGCGAGTGTCATATCGCATAGAGAAAGTTTCTTTGTTATCTATATGTAGTGAGCAACCCTGTTAGACAAATGAACTGAGTTCTGTTTACCTTTTGTTTCTTTGTTGTTAATCTGTGTACTCCCAACACCGTGATAACCGCAGAACTTGCCCGCCTTGGTAAAAGCGACCCGATCCTTGTCTTCTTGCGATTGCTCAAAGAAATTCTTGCACTGTTGAAGAGCTCCCTCAATCAATTCCTGAGGGATGCCGTGGTTGGAAACGTAGAAAAATCCCGTGTTTTCAGCTGCCGCTTTTATTTGAGTAGCAAGGGCTTTGCGCGCTGATTTATCGCCGTCTATGGAACTGAGATCAATGACGGGCATCTCTTCAAGAGTCGGGGTGCGTGGTTTGCCGCAGCGGACCCGACGGGAGACAGGTCCATTCGGTGTTAACAGCTGCACCGTTGTATACTCGGCTGGAGCTGTGGTCTCAACTGTGGTAGTCGCCATGGTGAAGACGATGTTGTTGATGCAGATGATGGTGTAGAGTGGGGTAATGCCGGTTCAGCCGTTTTGCTGGTCTGGTGGTTGGAGAAATGTCACAAATATCTACAACGGAAGTAACAGCCTAATATAGAATGATAAGCTATGGCTCTAACACCTTCAAGTCGTTTGAGCCGAGTAGTAATTGACGATATCTTTAAAAAACACGCAATGCGGAGGTCGCCGATGACACCGATCATTACCGATTCCTGTCTTATCAGTAGAAGTTCACCTATCGTCGGGTTACGCAGGGATACTCCTAAAACCCATTTAGCGCAATCTACTGACAGCAGATAACAGAGTTACTACCACTAGCAACTCTGCGCTTGTTGATAACGACCCACAAGTCTACTTCTTCCATTAAATTAACCCTGGCTAGAACTATCAGATATGGCAATGAATGCTGGAATACAGAGTTTAATGGATCGAATCTTATCAATTCTGGAGTCTGGGGAACTAAGACTTGTTTCTCTAATCGGGTTGAGATTGACCTCCTGTATCCTATAAACATCAATCATGGCCCGCATTCTGTACATCGTAGCCAACGATTTCCCTCTTATACCACAACACAGGAAGTACCATGGCCTCTCTCATCAACAAGGCCCACAACCGTCTGCTTGTCAAAAAGCAATTAGCAGACGGCACCACTCAACCAGCCGATTTCCTCGACAATGACTCTATCCGTCCCACCCCCGTCAAGGACCGCACCTGGACGTCCATCACATACTCGGCCTTCTGGTTCGCTGCAACGGCAAATGTGAGCAATCTATACTCGGCCTCCACTGGCCAGTCCGCTGGTCTTAGTATGTGGGAGGCTCTGGGCTGCTCACTCGGTGGCCAGTTGCTCGCCGGCCTTCTCATGGCGCTTAATGGTCGAGCTGGTGCATTGTACCGAATCCCGTTCCCCGTCGCTTGTAGGGCTAGTTTTGGAACATGGGGTGCGTTGTGGCCGACATTCAACCGGGCTATCATGTCCATTGTCTGGAACGGAGTGACATCGGTGCAGGGAGCCCAGTGTCTATAGTAAGTTGCAAGTTTCCCTTGTATTCTTGGACACTTACTAACCACCACGTCTGCTATAGTGTTTTCCTTCATGCTATCTTTCCTTCCATTGCCAATATCCCCGACATCATGGGCACGAAATCCGCTCTCAACTCGGCACAAATGCTTTGTTTCTTCCTCTACTGGCTTATCAACTGCGCCTTTCTCTTCATCCCGGTACCACGTATGAAGAAGCTCGTTCACGTCAAAGTCGGTGTCTTCTTCGGCGCCACCATCGCCTTTGTCGCTTGGACATTATCCCTGTCTGGCAGTGTTCGCAAAACCCTTTCCGAACCCTCCACCGTCAGTGGTTCAGAAAAGTCCTGGATGATTCTCAAGTTCTTCTTCTTGGGACTTGCTAGTTGTGGCACCTTTATCACGAATGCAGCTGATCTACAACGCTACGCTACTAAGCCCAACGATGTTATTGCTGGTCAAGTATTCAGCTTCCCACTGTCTAACTTTTTGGTTGGAGTGTTTGGCAACGTTATCGCGGCTGCAAGTAAAAGTATCTTTGGCGAGGTCAGTACAGACGCTGTTCGTAAAAGATTCTTGTTACTGACTAGTGTTCTTTCAGGTCATTTGGAACCCTCTCATTACCCTTGACATGCTTATGGAGGGTGATCGCTATACAGCTGCCAATCGTGCGGGATGCGCCTTGATCTCATTCGCTTATGTGTACTCTACTGTTTTCTCTGCTATTTTTGAGAATTCTATTCCGTGAGTTCAGCCTGCCTTTCCGTCGATGATTTCTGTCAATATTTGCTGACCGTAATGCTATCCTAGTGCCGGAAACGACATTGCATCTCTTATACCCAAGTACATCACAGTGAAGCGTGGTTTCTTCATCTGCGCAGGTATGAGCCCATCTCCTCTCCATGTTAGAGAAGAAATAGTGAGGAACTCGGCACTGACAGAATTTCTCTCTAGTTTTGTCGTACGCAATCTGCCCGTGGTACCTTCTCTCGTCTGCATCTGTCTTTATCAACTTCCTCGCCTCGTACCAGATCTTCCTCAGCGCCATCGCCGGTATCCTGATCTGCGACTACTACCTCCTGAGACGCGGCCTTTTCGATATTCCCATGCTTTACTCAGGACACAAGGCTTCAACTTACCACTTCTTCCACGGCTTCAATCTTAGGGCCTTTGCGGTTTACTTGATCGCCGTTGCACCTAACTTCTACGGATTCCTTTCCCAGATGGGTGTTAAGGCACCGCTGGGAATTCAAAGATTCTACTATGTTGCATATCCTGTAGGACTCTTCATAGCGTTTGGTGGCTACTGGTTGGTGAATGTGCTCTTTCCGAATGATAGTATTCCAAAGGTCTCGGGATGGCAGGAGCCTAAGGATTTTATTGAAGACCACGATGATACTTTTGTTGATGTTGTTGTTAACTCGTCTGAAACATCATCAGATCAGGAAAAGGGTAACCTCCAGGACATCATAACCAAGAAGTATTGAACATGAGAATAATTAAGTAGCTCGTGGCAATTACCACATGAATATAAATATGAGTCACCAGAATATAAACAAGTACTACAATGATAGGAACATCAACATTCACAGCGACCATAGATATACGTATAGAGAGTATGTGGGTTTTAACTAATTTGACCCTCGTCTGACAGGGGGGACATAACCAACACAGAAGGGGCTGCTGCCTGTCAGCCGGAATTTACCCAGGCATATCAACTCTCTAATAAAAGGTCATGATCCCTTCTCAACACTTCTCTTTCTTGACAACTTCCTCATGTCACTACAATGGCTTCTTTAGTCAAACTTCCAGTCGAAACTATCGACAGAATCTGCCAGTTTCTCGTCCGTCTCAGCACTGAATCCCTTCGAAATCTGTGCCTTACCAACAAGTATTTCAACCAAATAGGATCTCCTTGGTTAATCTACCGATGGGGCAACAGCCAAGAATGTGCAGAGCCGACAGTCGAACGATTGGTGCTGCATCTATTCAGACATCCTGAGCTTCGAAACAAGGTCAAAAGCCTCAGCATCTCTGCGTTAGCACCCGAAAAGCCCAGGGAATGGACTGTTGACTTGGACCGTGAGACACTCTCGGTTCTATCCCAGGCAGCTGCATCAGATGTCAAAATGGAACCTGAGTACCTCTCAGAATTATGCTTTGATATTGAGCACGGCTGTGTTGATGCCATCAATGTTTTACTTTTGGCTTGGTGCACGAGAGTGACTCATCTGAGTATCACAGTCCCTCTATTGTCCTACATAGACGATCAAGATTGCCATGTCTTGATATTTGCGAAACAGGCCATTCTTCGACTATCGCATGAAGGAACTACTGACGAAGAGATACCATTTGGAAAAGTACGACATATGAAGTTACACTATTGCCTCAAGGACAGACTTTTTTTCTTTGAAGTTGCAACTACCTTCTTTCAACTGCCAAAGATTGAGTCGTTCGTGGCATCCGGTCTTTGTGACTACGAATCTGAACTGGAATTGTGGTCTGATGGGCCACTTACCCTTTTTACCGGCGATTTTATTCGTCGCTACGCATTGCCCATACCGTTTGCTTCGTCAAATATAAAAGAACTTGTCTTGACGAGGGCGGGTCTAGTGGAAGACGGGCTATCAACACTACTCCTCGGTGTCCGCAGCCTGAAGAAGTTGACACTACAATCTGCGTTTAATCCTCACGAAGACTCACCAGACCGCGAGGAGATTGCGCAAACTCTTAGGATATATAAAGAGTCACTGCCACGGTTAAATATTTTATTAATAA
>QRAA01000082.1:0-81901 GCA_003670145.1 Fusarium subtropicale
CATTAGACCACTCTGCCACTGTGCCTTCGCGCTGATGAAGCGATAAACGATGGTCCAGTATGGAGGCCTATATTCGCTATGCAACAGAACTGTCTTGACCACTGACCCGCTGATTTTTCCACTTTGGCTGCCTAACGTGAGGACTCCAATTGCCGATTGCTGACAGTCGCACATCAAATACCACCAAGTCCTGTATCACATCCACAGCGACTGGACTTGTAGTACAGACTTTGCCATTGGAACCCGACTCATCGATCGCCCACCTGCTTCCCTCCTCTCACCATAACTTGTCAGGAAAGTCAATCTCCCATCAGCATGTCAACTCGAGACGTCACAGAAGAGCTCTCCGGTCTGCAACTATCCTCATCGGACTCTGCCGTAACCTGGCATCGGTTGGAAACTCAGGTCCAGGATGTCAAGCTTACAGGAAGGCTCATCATTGTCGGAGATGTACACGGCCACCTTCCTGAGCTGAAGAACCTATTGAAAAAAGTCTCCCATGACAAAAAGAATGGCGACCAGCTCATTTTTGTCGGCGATTTGATCAACAAAGGCCCCGATAGCCCTGGTGTTGTACAGCTAGCGATGGATTATGATGCTCTTGCGATACGAGGGAATAACGAAGACCGTGTGCTCGCTGCATACCGCGCAATCAAGCGAGGCCAGGACTCGAAACTCATCGAGAAATGGAAGCAATTGGCTCTGGAGGCGGAAGAGAGCCAGAAAGTCGAGAAGAGCGATGCTGATCAATCAAGTACTGCTACATCCAAAGATGAGCTCAGATCGGTATCCCGAGAAGACCTGAAACCCTACATGGCTGCAAGCGACTTTACAACTGCAGCCAACCTTTCCGAAGAGCAAATCATTTGGTTGGCTTCTCGGCCACTGATCCTACGCATAAAGCTACCAAGGGAAGCTGCAAAGTCGCCATGGAATGCTGGCACTCTCATCATTGCGCACGGCGGCTTGGTCCCTCATATTTCTCTCGAAAAACAAGATCCATGGGCAGTTATGAACATGCGTAGCCTTGTCTATCCTGATGCTGAAGGCAGTGTCTCCGAATCTGTCAAAGCTGATATGATCAAGGGAGCCAAGAGCCGCGTGCGGCGATATGCAGCTTTCCAAGAGGCTTCAGACGAAGAGGTTCAAGCCGAGCTGGCCAAGTATGCTGACATTGTGAAGAATGGAGAATGCTTCAGCGGAGAGCAGAAGGACGGGGTGATTGGATTGCCTTTGGAATGCCGTGATGCCGATTGGTGGATTGATGCTTGGAACCGATGGCAGAACTCTATTGAGGATCATGAGGAGCGAAGTATTGTTGTCTATGGCCATGACGCCAGAGTTGGATTGCAAGTCGGCGCTGAAGATCCTCAAGTTGCTAGGTATACCTTTGGTCTTG
Organism: Fusarium subtropicale; assembly: GCA_003670145.1. Taxonomy (NCBI): domain Eukaryota; kingdom Fungi; phylum Ascomycota; class Sordariomycetes; order Hypocreales; family Nectriaceae; genus Fusarium; species Fusarium subtropicale. The sequence goes on from QRAA01000082.1 coordinate 1,400, forward strand.
ATTCTGGCTGTGTGTACGGAAGGAACTTAACGGCTATGGTTATTGACAAGAGTGCGGATGGTGACTTGTCACATGAGATAATCCAAGTCGATGCAGTCAAGAAAGCTGAGGACAAGGTAGAAGGGTGAGCTTGATAGTTGATATAAAGTAGAGGATCGATAGGGAAGCAAAGGTCATTGTTGTTGGCGGCCATATTGCTTGCTTCTTGGTATCAATATCTACTTAATGACCACTAACTTGGTGGTATCCTCAATCATCTATCGGTCATTCGAAGCTAAGATATTTTCCCTCTATACATATGATCCTAGCCATGAGATAACCGTTCTGTATTGGGATATATCCAGTATCGAGTCGGATCAATTCTGAAGTGATATGTAATGCTCCGGTTTTGTTCCGATTTCACGCCCTACATGCAGCGGTGACTGTCTTGTTTTACTAGCACTAACTGCATTGATCGCTAAACTTGATTGCAACCTCCCACAAGCTGACACAGCAAAACCAGAGATATGACTATCGAGAATAAACAAAGACCTGGAAGTTGTTATAGAAACTTTATAGAATGCAGCGATACATTTATTGCAGCAGTATTGGAGGCTGTAAACGTTATTGACAACGCGAAACCCGAGTGCAACGGGATTTCTTACAACGACCGAATATAGACTAGCCTTGATAGTTATGGCTGAATCGCGCCCTACAACAGAGACAGGGAAACGTTGAGCAAAGCTGCAAAGTATATTTAATAGAAGAAAGAAAGGGCTGCTGCCAGAGTGCTAACCTTGAACTATAAAACACGGCGTCCTTGGCCACTCTTGTGTTCATTTGTCCTGTCCAATCCTTCAGCATGTCTTCTGATGGCAGTATTCTCTCCCATGGCGCCGATATCACTCCGAATCATGCATTGATAGACAGTATAACTGTCAATAGGACGGATAGTCTCTATCGCAAAGTGACGAGGTCTTTCACTGGCTGCGCTGCTGGTTGGAGTCTCAAAGGATCTTTACTCAGCAAGTAGGCCTAGCATGCTCATAAATTGAAAGGATTATGTCGACTGGAGGACAGGTAACATGGTTGCCAAAACACTCAAGACGTCGATCTTATCGGAACGATAGTTGACGGGATCTGAATCGTGGAGTTTTCATATCCAACTTCCTTCGGCAAATTAATCGATTCGCCTACCTGGTCGGTGGAATTCCAGACCGCGGTGAGTGGGGGGTTCGTTAGTCTTACTCCGATTCCGGGAAGTCCGTCACACTCGGGCTTGTGTCTTGAGAAGGCGTCTTACCCTAATTTCGATCAGCTACTCGATAACGACTTGAACCCTTCATGGACACAATCAGCCATCTTCATGCCACAGCCTCAAGCGTCACTCTTGGAATCGATGGCACAAGACGCGACGAACCGGGATCCTTCGGATGACCTCGACGGAGATAGTAAGCCCATTATCAGCTCTGGGTTGAAAGCTTACTGATTCGTAATCAACAGTCTTGACATTCTCAGAACTCGATTTTGCAAGACTAGGACTTGCAAACAAAGAATCGAACCAACAATTCTCACCTGATTTCAGCCATTCAGTTCCGGAATACCCATTTCCGATACAGAATGATGCCTTTGCTACAGAACAGAGCTTCTTCACAGACGACTTTCCACTAGATCTAACGGCAGATACGCACAGTCAACTATGGCTCGATCCAGCATTAAGTCTCCAATCATGGCAGACAAATCTGCCAATGCAAACAGACAATGGCCGAGCTATCTCACCGCTCAATACAACTCATGAGGGTATCGGGACGCCTTCGTTGGCCAGCCCCTCATTTGATCAAACCTTTGCAGGTATCTCGCCACTAGAAAACCAGCACAACAGCCTCCCAAGACGAAGGAGTCAATATTTCAGAAGCCAATTACAAGGTACCGCAAGCGAGCCTGTTTCGATCCCTCGATCAAGCCTTAGGCGCGACAGTAATCGCAACCCGATGCAGAGATGGCAGAATTCGCCACCTGAAGCCGAGCCAGCCTCGTTATCCGCTATAGCCGACGCTCTCGAGAAAACACCACTGCGAAAACGCTCATCGGCTGGAAGTTTGGGCAGTCGTAGAGTTGCAAGTCGTGCAGGATCTATCGCAAGCTTTGGCAGCGTAACGAGTTGCTCAACTGCGTCTGTTGGATCGCCACATTCTACTGCACGACGAGGAAGAGTCGCCAAGTCAAAGCGTGTATCCGCTAACAAGGCAAAGGCAAAGACAAGCGAGAAGAGGCGATTTCCCTGTACATTTTGCTGCGACAGTTTCAAGAGCAAGTATGATTGGGCGCGCCATGAGAGGTCGCTTCATTTAGATCTACAAGGTTGGCGATGTACACCTTTCGGAGGGACGGTCATATCTCCAGATACAGGACGAAGTCATTGTGCATATTGCAGCCAACTCGATCCGAGCGCAGACCATCTCGAAACTCACAATCATGCTGGCTGTCAAAACGACGATAAGCCGCATATCTTCCGTCGAAAAGATCACCTCGTTCAACATCTCCGACTGGTCCACCATGTCAAGACACTACCCATCATCGATTCATGGAAAGTCGAAGGGCCGCCCATAAAATCGAGATGCGGGATCTGCGATATTCGAATGGAGACTTGGCAAGAGCGGGTGGAACATCTGGCCAAACATTTCCGCAGGGGTGATACGATGGAAGATTGGAAGGGCGAGCATGATTTCGAGCCGCATGTCAAGGCAAGAGTGACTAATGCTCTAGCACCGTATATCATTGCGGCGGAGGAACGAGCTCCGGTGCCCTTTTCTGCTACTGATCCGAGCTCGAGGGATCATTTTCATCAGATTGTGAAGAATGCTGGGGCTGAGGTTGAAGCAGCAAAACAAGTTGATGGGGAAATGCCAGTCTCTCCGGAGACATCTCCCCTACCTGAACAACCCGCTGCCGCAGATATCAGCTCCATGTCTTTTCCGGAATTTCTGGTACATCATTTAGGACGATATGCACAACAACAGATGAGTCTCGGTATTGTACCGACGGATGAGATGTTCCAGATAGAAGCAAGGAGGCTTGTTTATAATACCATGGATCCTTGGGATCAAACGCTGGCAGACAACAAGGATTGGCTTTCATGTTTTCGGAATTCTTATCTTGGGGGTTCTTCTAGCGGATAGGAGTATCTTGGAATATATTGGGTAAAGACTGGTAGTATGAAAAGATCATGAGAATTATGGCAATAGCTTCAGTATAAGCATTTGATGGCGCCATATACACCAAATGGGATTGAGAGTCTAAATCAATGATAAGATTGACTTAATCTAACACTTTTAAGAATTCATGTTTGTCAAACAGCACTGCAAATGTTATTGAAAATTGTGATATATGATAAATAGTCTGCCCTTGATTCTGCAGAATCGGGTTTGTAGGCTGCGTTGAGACCATTCATCAATCAGCACAATGTCACGAGCCGACGAGCTCTCGTAAAATAGGCAAGCGAGACGAAGAATGGAATCATGTATTACGCTTGGTGGCTTTCGGTTTTAATGATAGATCTATGCCACTTCTTCTGCCAACGGAAACCAACCCGAGAAGTGTGTCAACGTCAGCGCATCGGATCCGAAATCCTTGACTGGAAGGGTATTCAAGCCGAAAAGACAACTCGAATTTTCCTAAGAATAGCCCCAGTCAAACACACCTTATTTCCAAAGTGGCAACTCCGCTAGACCCATCGTCTCCATCGCGGACGTTAAAAAGGTAACCCGAAGCGAACGTTTCCACAATAAAATTGTGATCACACCGACTGAAGCAGAGATTGTGCAGTCTAGAAAGATAAGCTTAAATATAAAATATGAGTCGTAGCAGCTCTCTCTAGATGTGACATGTTGTAAACAAGTATCGATCATAAACTTGGTGATGATGAAGATTCCTCTATATGCCACCGCCGGTGTTGCGACATCTTGTGTTGCGTTCCTCTTTGGGTATGTGCACTATCCTTATCATGAAGATATCTGAGACATTCTAACCACATGTTGTCGATCAGAATGGACACTGGGAGTATTGGTCCCATCACCACAATGTCCTCTTTCAAAGACACCTTTGGCGATTTCTCTGCCACAATCCACGGTGTTATTGTTTCAACGATTCTCATCCCCGGAGCCCTGACAGCCCTTGTCGCCGGTGCTCTGGCGCATCGTTTCGGCCATGTGAGACTCATCGCCATAGGCTCTGTCATCTTTGGCATTGGTGCTGCTATCGAATGCGGTGCGCCTTATCTAGGTGTCTTCATCTTTGGCAGACTGATCAAGGGCATTGGCGAAGGCCTCTTTCTGAGTAATGTATATGTCCAAGTCTCAGAAATGTCGCCATCTCGTGTGAGAGGTATCATGACCGCGCTACCCCAATTCCTTATTACTTCTGGCATTGTGACTGGTTACTTTACTTGTTATGGGACATCACGGTTGGGCGAATCTTCTATCACTTGGCGTCTACCATTGGCAATCGTTGCTTTTCTCGGGGTCCTTTTGTCTATGGTGGCTTTCATTGTTCCACCTTCTCCGAGATGGCTTCTTTCGAAAGGAAGGACAGAAGAAGCAAGACTCGTATGCAGACAACTTGGGATTGACGAGGTCGAAGAAAAAGAACTCCTCGCTCAAGATTACGACGCACCTGTTGGTCTGGATGGTGAAACGACCCTCTGGCAAGACATTCAAAACACCTTCAAGGACTTTAGATGCGCATTCTCAGCACCTTACCGAGCCCGAACAGCCTTTGCGTGCTTTCTCATGGGAATGCAGCAGTTCAGTGGCATCGACGGAGTTTTATACTACGCCCCAATCTTGTTTACACAGGCCGGCCTCAGCGGCGAAAAGGCTTCCTTCTTAGCATCTGGTATCTCAGCTGTTGTGATTCTCGCCGCTACACTTCCCGCAACCATATTCGCGGATAGATGGGGCAGACGCATGCAGAGTATTCTTGGCGGTGTGCTGATCGTTGGTCTGATGGTGATTATGGGCTCGCTTTACGCAGCTGGGCAAGTTCACCCTGACCATGGCCCTGGAAGATGGGTTGTTATTGTCTGCATCTATCTGTTTGCCATTGCGTCTAGCTTCACCTGGGCTATTGGGTTTCGAACATGGGTTGTGGAGAGTATGCCGCGACGGACGAGGAGCAGTGCTTCGAGTCTTGCGCAAAGCTCAAACTGGGTAAGTGAAAACTCCGATGCTACTATCACGTCATAATTGTTGCTAACGGTGCTTTCTCAGACTGCCAATTACATCGTAGCGTTGGTGACCCCGGTGCTGCTCGACAAGTCGTCATTTGGCGCATACTATTTGTTTGCAGGTTGTAGTTTAGCGACTACGGTAATGGTGGTCCTGTTTATGGGCGAGACGAAGGGTCATAGCTTGGAAGAAATTGAGAAGAGACATGGTGATAGGAAAGAGAAGAGCTTTCCGTTTAATCTGTAAAGGGCAAATACAGAGCGATCAATGAGGAACATGCATCAGTATATTGCTGTGCATTGTTTTCTTGAGCGCGCCAGCAACAATCTGATACCCTCAACTAGCGAGATCATGTGCCATAAACTTCACTACGAACTCATATGTTGCATCATACTTCCGGATTGCCAAGGTGATTGATGAATGCAACACAACTGGGAAAGGACACAAAGCCAGACTTGTCGCGAGCCAGCCCGAGTACATAGACTGAAGTAGCTTGGCAATATTCAACAAGCGGGTTTAGCTCAGTTGGGAGAGCGTCAGACTGAAGTCAAACTTCAATCATCTCGATATCTGAAGGTCATGTGTTCGATCCACATAAACCGCATGGTTTTTTTGCTGTTTTTGACTAAAACTCACTCGCTCAGTCATATCTACCCATCGGATATAATGTTGTAACTATAATATTCCCAGCAGGTAGGTAGCAAGGAAGGATTCGCTGCGCCGCAGCACGCCGCAGAGTCAGCTCATGCTGCTGTGATGATTGGAGGGACAACTAAGGGTTACTAGGATTGTTCAACGGCACGTGAGAGAGAGACCCGTTCATTCTTTCAGGGAGAGACGAGATCCATGATTAAAATAACTCGTCGTTAACCGGACTCTTGCTGTGAGATCAATTGACTCTCTGGGGATTGTACCTCGTCTTGCGCGTGTATAATTGCTCCAATTTCGGGATGCGACAACAATTCGAACCATGACGACCCATAAGGAGATCGTCAGAACCATCACTGACAGCGAATGGGGGATCAAGATTCTTGGCACATCTGATTTGCCGCCCGACACTGGCTCAATCTTGAGACAGACACTCTTTGAGACCTGGTGGACCTTTTCTCATCTCGATATGAACCCAATTCCCTCACGAGCCAAGCCAGTAACACTAATCCACGGGGCATGTCCTGGTCGCGATACCTTCTCTGGAGAAACCAACTGCACACAAATCTGTACCAATCCAGACACTTTGTTCGCCTCATGGAAGACACTGTGGCAGTGTCTATCGCTTGCCGCATTGACGATTGGTAACGCGACATTCTCTGAGAGTCTTAAACAGCCTCATGCCGAGCTGGGGGGGTTATCGCCGAGTGTTCAAATCAACGACGCTCTTTGGGAGTACGGCATCCTCTACGATAGTGATTTCGACGGTAGAGAAGTGCTTAATCTTACATACCAATGCGCTGTTGCGAGTTGCCATGAAATGAGCATGGGCGAGTGCTCAATCGGTCAACTTGATGCAGGATTCTTCCAGAGCGAGAAGCTGGAGTGGATTGACATGTCCAAGTCTCTCCATTCCTTATGCAATGGACTGGAAAGTGATATCAACATTGACATTGCCGGCCCAGGAGTAAGCTAAACCTTCTGCCATAGTTCAACCAGTACTCACTGCATCCAGGTCCTCATCACATACATAACTCAAACCGCAATGGCTGCTTTTGCATGGGCGTTCTTCCTGGTTCTTGCAATCAGCGATTTCATTCAGAATTCCAACTCGATACTGAGCCGCATTTTTCGTAAAAAGAATCTAAACTCCGATGCGTTAGCCCGTCGCAATTCTGTGTTGGAGTTTCTGGGGCGAACGAACCTAGCCCACGCCACGAGCACCTTTCTTGCAGAGCTCCACGAAGCACAGTGTTTCTTCGTTGCTGCGATAGAAATAGCTCTCATCAACGCAAACTCACGACCAGCCGTCTTCACAGGCTCGGATAACTGGCAAACCCTCTTATGGAATCGCGACAGTGTCCGGTTCCTGGCTGGAATGGGAGTGTGGCCCATCATCCTTGCTCAGATATCACTCCGTCGAGCACAACTTGACTCGATATACTATCTGCTTCTCTCTACAATTGCGGTGGTACTTGCAGGTGTGGCGGCAGATACGGCGTCACGGCCTGATCCTGATAGTATCTACAAAATGTTTGAGAATCTGAATAATTTGGAAGAGTGCGGCGGCCACCCCTCGCTTCGCACATTTTGTGTCGACGAACGAGGGGGTGTTTACTTCGTCGTCTTTCCCGGAGGAACTATATACGCGTTCCTTGGGCTGCTAGCTATATTATGGTGGATCAAACTCTGGGACCTCATCGTCGACTCGTCGTGGTTCATCCAGAAGCACAAGTCACTGTCGAACACGCGGCATGAAGATTGGGAGCGCTTGAAACGAATCGCGTTTAGATTCTCCCTCATCGTGATCCACGCGGCAGAAGCGGGAGCCTTTGTTTGCATGGGCATCGGGCTCGTCGTGGTCAGAGGTCCTTTATTGAACCTACTCCTCAGAGGAGAGGAGGGTACTTGGAGTGTTGGGCAGCTTGTTGCTGTTCTCATTTGGGTGCCTGTTATCTCGAAGTATGCGCATCTGGTCATACGTAGGTTCAACCCCCCAACCATGTTCATGGATCTTGCTGTGCTGGAAATATTACTGACATCTTGACAGTTGGCGTTGAAAAGGGTTTTAAGCTCCGATTATCAAGGGCTTTCGAGGTTGTAAAGAGGCCCGAAACCGGGACGATGAACAATGATAATTTTCGAACCTAGTATAGTGTTTAATATGGTGTAAATAAATTCCTTCATTAATACAGGTGATTGGATATGCTAAGAAGGAAATCTAGATCTTGGCCGGACTGGCGATTCTCCACGGCCTCATGTCAATGGCATTAGTGCCGCGCCGATCAGATGAACACGTGACAATGGCATCCATGTAATGATGATCTCATCCAGACGCGTCGTAAACTCGCTTCTCTAAGAGTTCATTTCATCGAGCAAATGCACAATTGACACTTCATCAAGATCGCACATATTGCCCAGCAGTTATTCAAGATGAGAACAAGAAATGGAACTGAAACTCATGAGGAGAACGCAACCCCACCACAACCTCGCGGTCACAAGAGACAGTCTAGCAAGAAGGACTCATCCGCGTCAGAACCAGAAGCCAAGCAGGCGAAGACGGCGCAGGACTCCAATGCCCAGGCAAAACCACCAACTACTGATGAACAACCAGAGGAACAGAAGCCAACTCTCACAGAGAAAGACCTCGAGTTTGACTTTGACCATTCTCAGATCCGCGACCCTCGACGCACTCCAGGACGTGTCAAAAGACCACGATATGAAGAGGGAGAACTGAGCGAAGAATGGCTCTCCAAATTCCACATTCCCAATCACAAAAGTGAACATACAGATCCTCTTTACGTTTTCTACGACCTACACCAATGTCACAAGAAGGGTCCCAATGGGTCTCCCACCTACGACAGCGCAGGCTTCCAACTCGACTACAAGAAGGTTGCGGATTGGATGAAGCCAAGACGATACAACAAGAAATCCATGATGAATAGTATGGACCGGAGTTTGAAGAGAGGCGAAGAGGAGAAACGATTGGCGTATGAAACGTTCTTTGTGGACGGCAAGGGACCAGAAGGTGATGACTTGTCGGTCATGGATCTCATCAAGGATCAAATGTCCAAGGACATGAATATCCCACACCATCAGATTGATGCCAAAGAGATTAAGAAATGGGGTGAGAAGGGATTTGCAAAGGTCAAGGCGGATGAGTGGTGGTCCAAGCCGAATGAGGTTGAGAGGGCTCGTTTTTTGAAGATGCATGGCGGCGCAGCTTTGAGAAAGAAGCTGTAGATCTTGATTCTAGACTCTTGTGTTGTTTTTGAGTACAGAGTAGCTGCCTAAATTGATCAAAGGGATGCAACCGTTATCTGCCATGCTGTCTGACCTTTGTCATTCCAGACTCGCAAGTCTGGTCCCCAACGACCAAGTCAAGTTAGCGCTGACTGTTCTTCCCGGGTCCTAGACCTCTTTTCATTACCAAAAGAACCTTGCAGACCAAGACGCCCCTTACCTGACATTCCCCACTCAAAGGGCGTAAGCGTTTATTTACCTGACCTTGTTTTGGCTTTACGGTTACATAAATACACTACGGTGGACAGTCCGGTCGAGAAAGAGTATTGGCAGCGGAAAAAGCAAGCCTCTATCAGCTGAAGAGAACAAGCCACTGTCTCAGAATGGCCACGCAAACAGAAACACTTGCCGTGGAGAGCACGCCGGCAACGCCTCTGGCAGCGACTGCCGAAGCCACCATTCACACGCCATCTTCGGCAGCAAGCGACAGGGTTTCCATGGCCTCGCGTCTGGAGAAAATAGCAGTAACGTTCCAGCTTTCAGGTGTCAACTTTGCCTGTAGCGCTACCAATGGCTTGATCGTCGTTGGCCTCCCCCAGATGACGGCTGATCTCCACATCCCCGCCGCCCTCGCGTTCTGGCCCTCTTCGGTACAGGGCCTGGCTACAGCTTCAACGCTGCTCCTCGCAGGCGCTTTGGCCGATGTGGTGGGCGCGAGGTCGGTAGAGCTGGTGGGGTGCATTCTTAGTGGTGTCTTCATGCTGGCGTGTGCCTTCGTACAGCGTGGTGAAGAGCTCATTGCACTGCGAGCCCTGCAGGGCGTTGCCTTGGCGCTGCACTTGTCAAGTTCGGTTGCGTTGATTACCAAAACCCTTGCTCAGGGACGAGGTCGTAATTTCGCTTTTGCTTGCCTTGGCTTGAGCCAGCCTCTTGGATTCTCCTTCGGTCTCGTACTTGGCGGCGTGCTCGTTGAGACGATTGGTTGGCGATCAGGATGGTATCTCTACGGGGGTATTGTTCTGTTCTTGTCCGCTGTTGGCTTCTGGTCTTTGCCAAAAGCTGAACCCCTTGGAACGCTGTCGGATGTTCTGGCTAGCGTGGCTATCAAGGTGGACTGGCTGGGAACTTTGCTTGCTTCAGCTTTCATGGCCCTGCTGTGCTATTTCCTGGCGTAAGCCACTACCGTCCTTCACGATGATCATCAAACTAATCCAGATTATAGTGTTATCAGTACTGATGTCTACCGTATTAGAGAGGCTAGCAGTATCGTCCTTTTGTGCGTCAGTGTGTTGACATTGCCTCTGTTTGTGGCGTGGATGCATTTCCAAGTTCAAAAGGGGAAGCCGGCATTGATACCCAATTCGTTCTGGCGCAACCACGCTTTCACCAGCATATGTGTCACCATAGCCCTGTCAAACTCGGTCGTCAACTCGTTGGAGCTGTTCTCCAGTCTTTTGTAAGTTATGTTGGAAATGACAAGGAGTGCCACTGTTGACACTTTACAAGCTTCCAAGAAATCCAGCACTTGTCCGCCCTGAATGCAGCGATCCGGATCTTACCGAGCGTTATTGTCGGGATAGCGTTAAACTTCACTACTGGTCTTGTCGTTCACAGGATCCCGGCCATCTGGCTCATAGTTACCACCTCAGTTTTGACTGCTGTTTCACCTCTTCTCATGGCCGTCACAGACCCAACATGGACATACTGGACAACTGCCTTTCTTGCTCAGGTTCTCATGCCAGTTTCCATCGATGTCTTGTTCACGGTTGGTTTGATTGTCGTCACCGAGACATTCCCCGAGGATAAACAAGCCATAGCTGGTTCCGTCTTCAACGCTGCATCACAGTTTGGGAATGCTATGGGCCTGGCAATTATGCAAGTTGTGTCTACCCTGGTAACCAAGCAGAATTCAGGAATGAAGGGCCCTGAAGCATTACTGGAAGGATACAAAGCAAGCTTTTGGACTATGTTTGCATTCATGATCCTCTGTGCTTCGATTGGGGGCGTGGGTCTTCGTCAGGCGGGCAGGGTTGGTTTGAAGCGTGAGTAGGCATCGCGTCCTTGGCACGGGAAGCCATGGTTGCATTAGATCCGCAGTCGGCCTTGGATGTATAACAGATGGCCCTTGCATGGGTAGTCCAGACTCTATCGAACCATCAAAAGTCTATGCACTGACACACGAGGCGAAGCCATTCCTGGAATTCAGATGAAGCAAGAATGACGATACAATGATGCCAAGCTATCATCGTCCTTTGACCCGTTCTTGTGATACACTCCTGGTGATATGCTACACAATTTACATGGCATGTCGGTAGTCAAGGAATGACTGCCGGAAGTTCCGACCGGAGGGATCAACGGTGGAATTGATACTAGAAAACCGGCTGGGACTACGCTTTTGGCCGTGGCTTGGGGCTACTGGTAGTGCCGTACTCTAGGGGTCCTGAACAGAGTTTAGGAACGCCCCTAAGAGTGACATTCTCACGTGGTTTAATCGGCGCTACAGGGGATGTCATTCTCTAATGGGAGGACGTGCGTTTGTTGAAGAGCGTTACCGAGGTAAGGAGGAGATATGACGGGTTGAGTAAGTTCCTATCCCCAAGACTGAAGTCTTGCCCGAGACATCAGCCATTAGCCAAAAGTCAAAGCTGACGTACTGATGGTGTAAGCATTAGATTGTCGTAAATAAACGCGACTAGATGCCGCTCAGGGCAGCTCGCTTAGCTATGTCTCAGTCAAATACCGGTATTAGTTGACAGTACCGAATCCACATTCACTGCCCTTGTTGTTTTGATCATGTTGTTATGCAACTCGATGATTGAGTTTGGTAAAGACGATGTGACCCCTGGATAGTGCCCAACGGGGATATCTCCCGTACAGTCCATCCTTGTTCAATGATCGCCAATCTGTTGTGCATCTCAACAAAGCTCAGCTCTTGACCAAAGCGTACCAACTGTTTAGACGGATACGAAGCAAAAGGCATCTAAGTAAGCCCATGATCCAATCCCTGTCAAATGTTGATCAATTACCAATTGCATGGTACTACAACGAGTCATTCCAACGCGGCCACGTTGTGTTATGTTTCATCTAGTCATGTCAGGCCACACATACGAGTGGAAGCTGCGAGACATTTTCCATCCCACAGCCAGACTCCAGTTGAGTTAGTCGCCACTAGTCGACTCTCGGTCCAGACCAGCTGAAAGAACGGGCGTCAACGAGAATCCACTACCGAAGAACAGGGCGGAATAAGCCGCCCAACAGCTCTCGGGGACCAAATTACATCACCTACGAGTTCTTTCCGTTCTCAAACATAAACCTAGCAAGCTAGTTACTTGCTTGTCTCGGTCTCTTCCCCCTTTCGTCCTGTTTTTCCTTGCTTTGGCGGGCGTTGTCTAGCGTCAAAGCTTGTTTAACACCGCCACGAACATTAGTTATTACCACGTACCCGTTCAAAAACGGACCTGGTTCTGGCTCTGGTTCAGCTTCCCCAGACTTCCATTCCCTTTTCTGCCAGACAGAATCGAATCCTTGTTGCTTATCAACACTGTCAGCTCTGGGGTCACCCCAACGCGACAATCCTTCTGCCGCAACTTCTCTCCTTAATCCCTGGGGCAGATCACTATGCACAATGATACCTCACCATCCACCGCCGAAGCCCGGCGGCTCAAGAAGCGAGAGCTCGATCGCAAAGCCCAGAGATTAGCCCGTGAGAGGACAAAAAGTAGAATTGCGCAGCTGGAGAGCATGGTAGACAACCTACGGCACAGCGACTCGAATGCACAGGTGTCTACGTTAATTGACGAGTTGGAGAAAGTAACAAAGGAGAGGGACAATTTGCTACAAGTGCTCGACTCTCTAGGCTCAACCATTCGCCGTCATCTTGGTGACTCAAACACCAGCGAAGCATCAAATGACATCAAATCGGAGGCTTCATCACATACCACACCGAGAGCTGATGGAGCAGCAGAACCAAGTAGCTCGACAGTCCCAATTGATGCAGCTTCGGAGACGAGTGGCTCTTCAATACTAGATCTCCCCATGGACGCTCCCCCAACGAATCCTTTCGCCTACAACAGCTGGTCGTATCCTGTCAGCAACGGCCCATATCCAACCTCCATGGCCTATGACGGCTCCATCCTCCCAACATCAGGCCACGAGTTTATGACCATTCAACCTCTCCTACCAAGCCTTCCAACCCCCGCCCCCGAAGACAACGATGTCATAGTCCCCAAAGCCGCAGTCTTGTGCCACTGCTCGAGCCCCACGAACTGCACGTCCAACTACCATGGCGTGAAACCCAACATTTGGCGTGCAATCAACGAAACGCTACAGAAACCCACCAAGCTGTCCCCTGAAGAGATGGCTGTGGAGGAATACAATGCTGAAGATATACCAATACGAGCTATCGTTGAAGGATGGGATAGTCTGGAGAGGGCGGGGAGATTGACGCCGACGTGGCGAAAGCTACGGGTGGCGGATGAGATGTGTTTTGCTAATTGTGGCAATACTGAGCGTCTAGCTTCCTTGAGAATTTGCCATCTGCTCATCACGTACCATGGTGACCCAACTTTGGCTCGTCGGGCTACATTACCAAGGTGGTATCTCAATAGGTAATTCCGAGCTTGACAGGGAATTCTGAACTGTGACTGACATATAGCAGGCCTTCACAAGCTCTGCCTCATACTTATGGTATTGACTTCTTCGTCTGGTATGTATACCATTGACATTCCCCGATGCAGTTGCTAACGTACTTTCTACCAGGCCCGGCTTGCGAGAACGTCTCATCTTCTCCCAACATCACTACTGCACCAACACATTCTGGGACTTGCTACAGTCGAATTTCAGGATTCTGTGGCCAGACACCTTCCAAGACACATTCTTCCACAACGCTCAAACCGGAAAATATCACATATCACCAATATTTGAAGACCGTATTAGAGACATCAACGCTTGGACGATGTCATCGGACTTCTTTACGCATTTCCCTGAACTAGTCGAGGACATCCCGACCTTTATGGGGATCCCGGCGTCGATGTCAGGAGCAGAAACTGCGGTCGTGCCTTCGCGTCAACGGCGGAGGCGGGATGATGAGGAGGACAAGGGCTATAGAGGGCAGAGAGCGGCTATCTGTTGATAGCACTCGCCAGACCAAGACAATAAAATAAATAATGATTCCTCCAAAAACCACTGATCGTGTATAGAAATTGATGAAGGCTATGTTGAAGCCATAGACACTGAAAACTCGTGCTGATTTATATGATATAAGGATCAGAATGAAGAGGCCAGTCTTATTAGCCTCGAGTGCAGTTAAGCAAAAGCAAAAGTTAAAGCTAAACAGACCTCAAGTTTGATTGTACTGAATAGAATACATGGTCGTATAACTTATCAGGTCAAGATCGTCGAAATTAAAATGGCACAGCCAAGAACAATGTTCTTATTTGACAACGGAAATAATGACACACATCTAGACGCTATCAGAGATGTATCATTGGAGATTCGATTTATGCAAGAGATTGTAGCAGAAAGATCTTGAATTACATTGCTGAGTAGGAATGCATGATGATTTTATTACGTGTTCTGTATATTGTAGTCTTGATATTATCATAAATATAATTTGGTTCCTTCAACCATGATTGTCCTATTTCGTTGCGTGAGGCTCAAAGTATGCTCCGAGTCTATAAATTGTAAGCAAGAGTTCTTCGAGTTGTATCATATCGTGAGACACTTACCCAATAATGGTGTAGCATGCCAACATTAGGGCTCCTTTCAGCCCAATGGCTCTAATGGCAGTTCCAGCACGGCTGAGAATCAACAGATTGATCAGCAGTCCAGATCCTACCAGCGTTGTTGTCTCGAAGACGTTAAACGCCATTTCGAGATCACGGCCCAACATCCACGCTATTAACACCGTCAAGGGTGCTACGCAAAGTGCGATTTGAATAGCTGACCCGACAGCAACGGAAATGGCCAATTCAAGCTTGTTTCGCATGGCCACGGTGACAACTGTCACGTATTCCGCAATGTTTCCGACAATAGGCAGAATAATAAGACCGATCAATGCTTCTGATAGACCACCTTCGTGGGTAACATCATCGATCGTCTTGACCAGAAACTCGGCGTTCATCGACATGAGCGCTGATGAAACCACCAGTACAGTGACAGCAGCTACCATACTCCCTGTGCCAGAAGTGTGAGGAGTATGGTTTGGAATCTCGGGCAGTTCAGGAAGAACTCGTGAGTGCATGCTGCTGACCGATAGGTCTCTGGCTTCAGATCCGTGAAACTCAGTCCGTGAGCCTGAGCGTGAATGAGATCGAGAGTTTCCTCTTGATCGATGAGACAAGCTGGCTAGGGATGTCGCCTCTCTCTTTCCACGCTCCTCCTCGGTTGTCTCACGAGGTACTCTGCTCTCAAGAGTTGTGCTTCTCGCACGTGTCGGAACATCCTGGTCGGCAAAGCGGATAAGTCGGGAATTTTGAGATGCTGAGTGCTGGTTTCGTCGGTGGTGATGATCTGAGTGGCTTGTGTGAAGTGTTTGCAATGGAATCGACGGTACTTCGACATGCTTGGGTCTCATCTCATACGCGAAATAAACGATGTAGATGACGAGGACTACTAATGATGAAGCACGGCTCATACTCAACGCCGCTTCGCTTGTCTTTCCCTTCATGTGGAAAGTGTAGTCAAATGCGGTCTATTAAAGTCAGCAGGTTTTCGAAAATGAGCAGAGATGTATACTCACTGGGATTAGAATGACAAAGACAGAAACGAAAAGAAGAGCGGCTAATAGCTCAGACTCTTCCATGCTGCTCTGGGCGTCAATGCCAGACATGCTGCTCGCAAAGAGAGCAGATCCCAAAATCAAGAGCAGGTTTACAAGCACACTGCCAAGAATTGAGGCTTGAACAATGCGAATGTGGTTGTTTACCAAAGCAACCCTGCAAAAGTCAGTTTTCATCTCACTCGACTTCCAATCTCACTTTAACTTACACCCTGTATCAAGTTAGCTTAATTCATGACATTTTGATCATAAAAACTCACAGAATAATGAGCTCGACAAGATTGCCGAGCGTGATATTTAGGAGCGCACCGATGGTGTCTCCCGCATCAGCAGCGATACGCTCTGTTGCCTCAGTCAACATGACTGACAAGGGCACAATTGCAACAGCATTTGTCATAAAAGTCACTAATGGGTTAATCTCAAAGGTATGCGCTGCAAGACCGATTGGAACAAAGACGAGCAACCAATTGAGTCTTGAAGCGACAACTGTTGATCGGATCTGGCCGAAAAAAGAAAGGCCTTCGTGGTTGGTGCCAAAATCGAATCCAGACCGCTCATTTGGTGGTGATTGTGTCTCCAAATCACTCGTGCTCGAAATTCCCAGCTGCTGATAACGAACTCCATCTCCTAAACGCGATGATGCACGAAGCGCTCGCTTCATTGTGTCTTTTTACGAGCTTCCTTGATCAGTTCTCTGACCTTTTTGGCTGATACAATTTGGGGGTTTCGTTAGTTGCGCACCTCGTATGCTGAAATCGTGGCCATGGTGACCGGCTGGACCGCTCCCATTCAGCGGGTCGGACGGGTCATCGTCGTCTTCGCTCGCACTTGACAGTGAGCAGTCATTGTATCTGGGTGTCTCAGAGGCGAGGGAGGGACTCATTGAGAAGCGGAATTAACAAGGTGGTTGAAATGTGAAAAGAAAGATCTGAAAGAGTTGCAAAAGGGGGCTGAGTTTATCGTGACAGACAGGGTGGGCAAATTTAAAAGGAGGCCTCAGCGTCAGTAGAAGAAACGATAGGGAGGGAAGGGAAGAGGGTACAGCCGGTCGCTAAAAAAAGTGAAGCTAATTAATCAAGGCAAGGTAACTAGGTATTGTTGTCAATTTACCCCTGATTTCCCTGGGCTAGGTACTTAGGGCGACATGTAATAATCTCCAATTGCTTGAGGTTCCCTTGTCTACTGGGAAAACATTGGGTCCTCAGTGGATTGCGCGAGGCATTTAGCGTCGTTTGTTATGATTGTCCATTTTACGATTCACTCTTGAGTCGCGATAGTTGAACCAAGCACTGCCTCTCTGCGCCATTTATTCCATTCGTCTGGTGCTTTAGCCGTGAGAAAACAAAAGGACATGTGATGGAATAAGACATGTCTTGTGCATGGTCATCCAAAGATTCCAGAAAAGCTTCCAAAATGTTTCTAGCTGGGTCGAGAATGAGGTTGACCCCTGTCTTTATCGGGAGATGACTAGGCCCCGCAGAGATACAAGGAATGTGGATTGGGAGGGTCTAGCATTGACGAGTCAAGGTAAATCGCAATCAAAAGAGACCAAGAGAAAAGAGAAAGAAAAGACAAAGTCCCCGTTGAACCCTGCCTGAGCTTGATTGGGGGATGAGACAGTCTTGGTCTCAACGTGAAGCGACAACTGTGACAGCTGCACTTTTGCATAGACGGGAAGTAACAGTCCCTGGAAACAAGCATTCTTGCCAAGAGAATTGATGACGCATCATCTTCACCGCTTGCTCTTTGTGTTGCTGCTTGTTTCAAAACATCCCAGCAACAGATTATCATCATCTCATTCGACAACGTTGAGTTGACAGCTGAGTCAAGTGCCAATTGCACATTCCATTTCAATTGAGGCTCACTACAAAGTTTATCCGACAACCGATCGCGACTTTGACAAACTCACTAAAATACTGATAAGTCTCGATTGACAGTTTCTCTGCTTGCTAACAACCACAATAGCCTGCTTCTATGAGCCATTATCAATAAAAGATTCAAGGTACAGCGTTCATATGTATTTAAGCTTAAACCTTCAAAGTCGTATGCATACCCTCCTTCATACCCGGAAGATGCGGATACTCCCGGCATGCAACACCTATTCCCACCCAGCATCAAGAACAGTCAGAATTTGATAGCCCTTCTTCAAAACTTCGGTCTCGATAACAATAACCGCAACAAAAGTGCAGTCTTCTGTGTCACTAGCGTTGTCACTGACAGTATGGTGGCATCCAGGGAACTCCCGAAAGCTCTCCCCGACACCATACACCTTGGGTGGATTGCCATTCATCCCGCTTAGAAGACGACCTTTGGTGACTGTTGCAACAACAGTAGCCCCAGAGTGAGTGTGAGGGGGAGTCCAACCGTTGGGCCCATAGTGGACTTCCAGGCCAACGATGGACATGCCAGGAGCGTTGGTGATTTCGTGATCGTAGAGTAACTTTACGGTCTCACGAGGTCGGTTACTAGGCTCTGTTAATTCGGGTCACTGTATCATGGGATGCTCTTACCGAGTCTCTTCAGTGTGGGAAGCCATTGTGTTACTAGGAGTTGTCTATCGGAACCTTGAGTGTAATGTGTGATGGTTAAAGACTTGGAGAGATTGCTAAAAATGGGCTAACAGTGACTCTTTATACTCGAAAATGTTGGGGAAGGCAATTACTATCAATAAATACGGCTGTCATACGCCGTTGTTATCGTGCGGACAAACGGTATGACGTTCGGGGTTCACTGACCGGAAGCGGGAATCCGGGTATTCGGGTACCTGTAGAACTCAGCGAACAACTCCCGGAGTGGTAATAACCATCATCATAAATCCCAGTGGATATAAAAGATACATCCAGATATGATTCCAAGACCTTGGCAGGAAGTTCATCATAATAAGTAACACTTTTCTCTATTCGCCAGATATCATCTATATTCCTTCAAAGCACTACTACAATGAAGGCCGTTCAAATTCTCGGGGACGTGTCGTCTCCAAAGATCACTATCAATTCGTCCATGCCTAAACCTACACCCAAAGACTCTGAAATCCTCGTTCATGTTCACGCGGCTGGTATAACCGGCGACGAGACTACTTGGCCAGAAGTCTATCAAACCCCATCACGCATCCCAGGTCATGACATCTCTGGAACCATAGTCTCATTTGGTCCAGCTTACAAAGGCCATCTGAAGATTGGACAAGATGTTTTTGCAATGATAGCTGCAGACCGTGGCGAGGGGCAAGCTGAATACGTTGTCTGCACAGCTGAGGAGGTCGCACCGAAACCATCGTCACTTTCTCACGCGGAAGCAGCTGTACTCCCGATCCCTGCACTCACAGCCTGGGAGGCAATTGAAGATTTCCTCAAGATTCGATCTGATATGAGAGTCCTCGTCACAGGTGCTTCTGGGGCGGTGGGAAGACAGTTCGTGCAGCTGGTCAAACACTTGACTCAAGCACATGTCATCGCACTAGCTTCGACTCGAAATCACGACCTCTTGCGGGATCTCGGTGCAGACGAAGTCATAGACTATGCATCTCCTAACTGGGAGTCTTCTATCGCTCCAGTCAGCTGTGTCTTTGACACGGTTGGTGGGGACGTCCTATCCAAAACCTGGGAAACGGTAGAAGAGGGTGGTACGATCATCACAATAGGAGATCCCGTCCCAGCTTGGGCGTTTGGAAACGAAGAGGCTCCCGAGTCGTCGAAGTACCCAAGTATCAAGTACAAGCACTTTATCCTTTCAACCAATGCGAAGCGGCTTGCTGATGTGGCAAGCATGCTTGACAAGGGCGTGTTGAGACCATTGGATGTGAGAAGTTTCCCATTCGATCAGGGCGTCGCCGCTTGGGAGTGTGCAAAGCAGCGAGGACGGGACAGTAAAGTTGTAATTGAGTTTTAGTTTAGCGATAGATATTTCCCATTTTCATAATCTGTTTCATTCTTTAGGAAAACCAACACCTTGTTACTCAACTCAGCTCTTCCCCCATCCAGTCGTAGTTGAACTCTGAACCCATATTAATCCATCCACACATATCAGTCAGAGACCCCAAAGCAGCAAGGGCATCGTCATCCTGCGCCATCACATCTGTAGATTGGCTACTCGCTCTCCCATCGCTTCCCGTCAAGCTCGGAAGCTCACTGGACCTGGGCACTGTACTTCCTTTGTCCAATACCAGTACATGGCGAGCAATAGTCTGAATCTCTTTGACATTCTTTGCCGTTCGTGTCCATACTTCTCCAATACTTTTTAGACATCCGATTGTGAGTCTGATCTGATCTCTCGCTATTGCCAGCTCCTTGTCCCTCAGGAGATATTTGCACGCCGATAAAAGCGATAGTGTTCCTTCGCTGACCATGCATGTTGAGAAAGGAGTATGATGGAACGGACGGACTGGAAGAGCCAAAATCTGGATTTGTGCATCGATCGACTTGAGAATTCGGGTTGTGTGGACGTTGATAAGATCTGGCCTGGGTGTATCTGTAGGTGCTTGTCTAGCACAACTTGACACATTCTCAATGGGATTGAATCTCAGGTCTGATAAAGGGCGATGCAAACCGATAGTTGCGCTACCTTTGTCAGTTATATCTCTTCATTGCCTGAACGGGAAGTCCTTACACGTGAATAAGCAGATTGGCTTGAAACATCAACTCATCAATACTGCCATCGTTCTTCATGACCTTTCGTTCTTTCGGTAAAAGTAGGAGCCAGGCATCGATAACAGCGTCTGCAGCCTGTATCATTCGCTCCGAGTCTTGTCTCTTTACCTTTTTGGGAGTGACGGAAATTGCCAACGCTGCAGCATGCACGGCGCCGATGAGATATGCAAACGATGAAAAGGGTATATCATCCTCTGCAAATTCACGGGAATCAAAGTCTTCCATCGTTCGAGGCTCGGGGATGCACTTGAACATTATTAGCCAGAACACCTGGTTCATGAGGGACACTTACGCCTGACTTATATTCGTCTTCCTCACACGGAAGATGCACTGTTGCTTCAACATGAAATGTCTTGAAATTCATCGTCCCCAGCGTCCCAGCATAATATGCATCCACGATATACAGCATCCACCACGTCCGTCTCCAAGATTCCATGAGAACGGTATTCCCAGCTCCGCAAGCAGAGGCAAATTCTCCCTTGTGCATACCCAGCTCAAGGGCGATATTAGTTGCAATGTCTTTTTCTTCTCTAGCTTTAGTGGTGTGGCTACTCCAAAATAGAGCGATCGAGTATAAAAGTCGGCACTGAACTTGGACTGGATCTGAGGAAGGGAGCTGGGAGATGCGACACTCGGCCTCGTTCTGGAGAGAGATGGACCATTCATGGGCCTCGTAGAGATTACCAATGAGACGCATGACAGTTGTTACAGCAGAAAAGTCGAATGATGATGTTGAAGGGTCTTCGCAGAGCCTAACTAAATGGGGCAGGGGTAGAACGAAGGGATGGAAGGTATGGAAGTTCTTGTAGTAAGAAAGTACCAACGGATCATTTGCCAATCCTCCTTCCTCCGAAGTATTACGTGATTCATCTAACAGTCGTGCTCCTGGAATTGTGTCTTCGTCTGGTAACGCGACATCCGCGCAATGCATAAGCTCAACATCGTGTTCTGGGATAGTCGCATCCGTCGAGGTCTGCGTCGTTCCACCACCAGGCCTATCATTGTTCTTTTTAGAAAGACGCCTTCTTCTCTCAGAGATGATGGCGCGATGGTATCCTCCTCTACGCGATGTCGGATATTGACATTGCTTCTGCAACGCCGTGCATCTTGTACAGCATGGCTGCTTAGCATCGCATTTGACGTGCTTTGATCGGCATTCGAGACACGCTAGAGAAGAGCGTGTCTGCATTCGGATTGGCGCAGACATTTGCTCGTGGTCATCCATGGCAAAGTATTGATACGGCTTGGTGCAAAAGGTTCTTGGTCTGGGCTGAATTGGTTCAGGTAGTGAGAATCGGGGTATTCGGGTATCCGTGTAACCGGACTTTCGGACACTTGACCTAGTCAGTTCGCAGGGTATTCGGAAATACTACGGGTATTGCGTCAACGGAGAAGCCGCCTTTCATGTCACAATCACATTGCGAGACAGTTTTAGGAAGTATTATTCTAAAGTATTACTAGTTCTGCCAAATATCTCAATTATAATTACTGTAATTCGATTAGTAATTACCGTTTGATGTTGAAGTGAAACGTGAATGGCCAAGACTCAGATAATCTTTCTCCTCGAATCCCTCACACTTGAACATCCAACGCGTGGACTTGCATCCCCTGATATACTCCTTTTCTTCCTCCAGTCTGTAGCATGGTCTATCTCGCCATTTCGGCCTGAAATGGCAGTTGCATCGCCCTTTACCGCATGTTTTATCTGCAAAATACCGTGATGCCGACCCAACCAACATAGGAGGCATCTCCTTCCACTTTGTTAACATATGATCGGATGTCTTGTACCCATAGTGGTGGCGGTCGTAGGGTGGCAAGTCTATATAGGCAACACCACTGGCCTCGCCAGGTTTACCCCAGATTGCTTGGAACACCATGTCGTATAAATCGCCCATACGAAGTCCCTCGGGAAATGGAAGGAGTATCCAGTTCTCATTGCCATTGACCTTGTCCATGTAGCCGATTGACGTTAGTGGTGGTTGTGCAACCAACATTCTTCGCCAAGATGCATCACGACGTATAAAGGCTTTGTGAACTCTGCGGCCATCTTTCATATTGGCAATGCTCATCCCCGACGTCGCTAGCCTTTGGTACCACATAATGTCGCCAGAAGACTCCCTTTCTTTGAATATTCTCTCGAAGTGTTTAAGTAACAGTGGGTTGATGGTGCTAGGTTGCTCTATATCGACGGATGGGCGAGGTTTGAGAAATAGGTTCTGTTGCAACGGAGGCGATGTCGAAATCATTTCATGCCAATGCTTGGACACGAGTTGGGCATGCAGTAGTGTTGGCATGTCCATGAATTTGCATATAAGATAGAATGTCTCATAACATCCCAGCACCTGACGCATGGCAGTCTCGGATACTGGTGTTTGAGAAGTCGCTTGGCGTTTGACGCGTCGTCGTCCCATGTTGACTTGTTGGACTGATATTAAATTATCGAATATTATTTGGACAGATGCTCGAAGGTAGCTGATCTATAGAGCTAAGAGAGCTTCTTATCTAAGCCAGTGGGCAGAAAGACATGCCTGGCTTTCGCTTAACGCATGACTCACGCCGTGATCATTGCTTTGCTCACTGCCAAGCTCAATATGGAGATGATATTTAATGGGTGCATTTTAGCCGAGCTGTGCCTCTCTTAGAACCAACAACAGTTCGCACTCCTCCAATCAACTGTTTGGAGACCGTACGACAACTATGTTCGAGATCAGGAATGATGAGTCAACCAAACATTGTGTCGAACCAACAGCTCTACATAGCGACCCCATTCAACGACAGTTTGAGAAGCATGGGATTCTTGATCTCATCTTTCCGAGCCATGAGTTCTTGCGCATCCCAATTCGCCCAAACGAATTTTCCTTTCAGGAACTCTGCTTCATTTGAAGCAAGCCAGACCATAAAATGAGCAGGCAATTCCACTAAGAAACAGTTAGCCTCTGACAGAACGACATTGTGAGGAACTTACCTGTATCAAAACCCAACGTGATGTCGGGATTGATGCCTGTTGCTATGATACCCGGCTGGAAGCTAACAACATGAAGCCCTGGGTTCTCAAAAGCAACGTAGTCAAACATCTTGATCGCTGCTGCTTTTGCAACTGAGTAGGCAAAGTCGCCCGTAACTGCGTCATTGGGCTGCCAATGGCCTATCCCGGAGCTCGTGTTGAAGAGTTTGGCTCCCGGTGCTGCCAGCGGAAGAAACGCTTGTATCGAGTTAAAAGCACCTACAGTATTGATCATGAGGCTTCGTAGAAGTTCTTCTCCAGGATATCCCATCACAGGACCGTAAACAGGAAGTATTCCAGCATTGGCAGCAAAAATGTCAATCTTGCCAGCCTTATCGACAATGTTTCTCAAAGCTTGGGCAATCGACTCTCGCTGAGTAGTGTCTGCAACTTCAAACAAGACGGTAGTTGAAGGGTTGGCAGCGCGTATTGCTGTCGCTGATGTTTCCAGACGTTCGAGACTTCTTCCAATGATTGCAACAGACTTGGCATCGGCTTGAGCGAATGCAACACCAATGGCTCGGCCAATTCCATGGCTGCCACCAGTGATCACGACGTTCTTCCCATGCGCTGAAAGCTCGGGTCTTGTAGGGGAAATGAAAGGGTATGGTTCATTATGCCATATTTTAGTAAAGGACACTAAATTCGGGAGAGGCAGAGGTGTCATTATGAAGATGTGGGTTGAGTAGGAGGTTCAATATAGTTGATAGTGAATTGAGATATAGAGGTAGGTAATGCTTCCATTATATAGATGAATTGTGTATTAACTCATACTTACCGTTGGAAGCCTTGCCCATCATGTTCCTTCCGCGGAGGCTTGGCTGGAATCAGATTGTTTGGCAATCGGCTCAAAGCGTCTAATATCCAACCTTGGCTTTATTCAGCAGTCTTCCGCGGAAGATTACTTAATCTTTTCTGTCATATACAACCAAACCAATAGGTCCCAGTCGTCAATATATTGCCTTAAATGATTCGCTATAACGTTAAACAGGACTCCTTGTATTACTATACGGGACACACGTGCGTCGTTCTGAGATATCATGGTTGTTAATAAAATATCCTCCATCAAAATTGGTCTAGAATTCGCTTCTCACAGAAAATTGTATAGGACGAACATATGGTCAGGCAAATATTCAAGGCAGGACACCAATAGCGTTGAGACCAGGGCGAGCTTTATCTTTCTTAATCCCTTGGGGGAAAAAACACGTTGTCTATCAAGTGTAGGGTACCAGGCCAGACCATTGCCAGTTCAATCTGTCCCTTTTTTGTTTGTCAATCCATATACCAGCATTAATAATAGTGTTGATTTTCATCCGTAACCTCTACCCTGGAGAGCTCAGTGTGCCTGTTAGTGTTTGAACAAGTGTAATGCTGGTGGAAATTCTCGTGAGGTTTTGGCGATTTATTATGTGTGAGGCTGCTGAGGCTAGTGGGTCGGGGATGCCCACATCGTGAATGAGGCGAGACAGCACGAGTTAATAAGAGTTGAGGATAATACAAGATTTCGGTGAAATATTCCAGAGATTGTTGGGATACATGATTTATTGCGATTGGATTCATCAAGGTTGTGATATGGTAACGTGTCCAACTTTTGAACCCAGCGTCTTGAACAATTCCGTGTCGCATCCAATAGGGCTGAGGTTCACACCACCATTTTCTGCAATCCTGTTGGACAAACAGAGTCTAGTCCACCACTACTTGTGTCACATATAAGCTTATATCGTAGTGAATATACCTATGTTGGGTCCTTATTCTAGGTAGGGACTTTCGTTTCCCCGCTCACTCTTACTCATTGTTGTCATCCTCAAAGTAAAGGTTGTTTGCTCTCGCTTGTCATCAAGATACAACCTCCTCAATTGTTTGTCGCAAGGTCAAAAGACGCCACAAGTCTCATCAGACTCTCTGTGGCTGTTTTGTAATGAGGTCATTATGCGTTTGTCAATCTGGGGCTATTGATCCAGGGTAATGGGCGTCGACCACGGTAAGCCACCCAACATCTGCGACAAATGCTCACAAATGGCTTCAATAATCTCGATCAATGATTCTTGTACCAAATTGAGCAATGTCGACCGAAAAAGGATCTTGAACCGAACCTTTAGGCAGCTTATTGACCATGCCCTGGCAGTGTAGATTCGTCATCACAACCTGTATGTTCTTGCATGCATAGCACAAGCTAAAGCTAAAGCTAACCTTTTGAGATTGAATGGGCAGTGCATGCAGGTAAGCGCTGCTGGCCAAGCACAACGTTCCCCATGGTGTAAAAATTAGGCTAAAGATAATCTGCATCGACATCTTGAAACAGAAACATCCAACTCGAGGCGTCGTTGGACGTGACGACGACTGATCACGATGCTACCCGGCACCTAGGCACCTCAGGCAAAGAATTGAAACAGTGGGCTTGAGAAATTGGCCCTTGACCCGTGCACGCACTTGAAAAGCTTGAACAAAAATGCCAATGTCGATCGCGAGACTTTGCCCACCAAAAGTTTAGCCAGCCTGCCAGCTCACTAAAACCCAACCACGTTACGTCCTCGGCCAAGCCGACCCCCATTGTTTTGGTCTTTGACTGCTGGCACAGGAAATGTGTCGCGTGCCCATCCAAGGAATAAACTGTCTTGGCTTTTGCTGGTGCGACTCTACAAGGCTGGTAGAGTTGGTTCTGGTTGTTGGCGAGGTTGGTAATTCCGAATTAGGTAACAATAAATGAAGGATCGTCAAACATGACAAGGAAGAGATGCCATTGATCGCGTATCTCAATTAATCACGGCACTGCTTGTCCGTTCTCACCTCACTTTGGCTCGTCAGCTCGTACCGGCACAGGCCAGACCGCGTTTCGAATGGAGCTGATACAAAGGACACGAAAGTCAATATGATTGCACTTTCTCGTATTCTCGGAAATGACACTGGAATATGTAATTGACGGTCCGGTTGTCTGTGCCGGTGCCCTCACGATACCCTCTCTAGACTGGAATGGAATGGAGATGGACCGAAAAAGGAGTAGGGCCCACCCGTCAATGCAGTGTGTGCAGATGAACTGCCGCCGTTGGAAAGGCGGCTTACAGTCATCCTGGCCCGACCGACTCGCTACTCATTCTTTTTTTATGACAGAAAGGCGCTAGAAGACGTCTCCGCCATTAACGTGACATGGCACCATGGAACACTCCCACCGAGTCAGCCCTGGGGGCAGGCAGATATACGGTATGGCCAGTTATGTTGTAACGGACTCTTGGAAAAAGGCACTGCTGGTTGGCTGCAGCGGATAGAGAGAGCGACAACGAGAAAAGGTGAAACTGGATGTCGTGTTGATGCACTCTTTATTGGTTGCCAGCACGGCCGATCCCGCAAGCTACGGGTAGCAGAAGATGAGCGGAGTCAAGGGTGAAGGATGAAGGATGAGGGATTCTGTGACTTTTGCTCATCAAGTTCAATCATGATCCCATCACGAGATTGAAACAAACCTTGGAGGAATTCTCGTCACTCAGCCCCCGCCGCAGACGTACATACTGTTGTGCTCTTGGCTCTTGGCTCTGTACTCTGAATTCTACAATGGTGGCGGTGCATGCGTGTGCGCCAATGCTACCGTGTGAATAACTTCAGCTGAGTTGTACGTACCCAAAGCCGACCCCTGCCGTTTCGCAGGCGATTACCCCAAATGGGCCATTTCCCCTCCCCTCCCGGTAGGATTGTTAATGCGATGCCGAAGTTTCATCGATAATCCCACGGATCTGGATGCCTGCCCGGGCGGTGTCGATGTCGACTATGTTCAGTGGCGTTGATAGTACACGGAGCAAGAGTCAAAGAGCACAAGTTATTTTTGCTAGAGGCAGAAATAAGTCTGTTGCAGATTGCCGATCAGCCGAGAGGCAGGTAACAATGGGAGAATAGCATTGAATGGCTGGGAAATAAACGAAAAAATGACGCCTTATAGGGTATCGAAGTGGTGTAAACTTTCCTCCAACTGCACAACACTGCCCTGCACCCTCTTGTTTTCCCGTCCATCAAATCTGACAGATTCTTCTTCCATCTGTACAGTGTTACTAGCCACGTTGCGTTGTGATAGAGAACCAATTCCCCACTGAAAGGGTTCAAGGTCCCTTTCCTTGCCAAAATAAAACCCCTACGGATAGACCCCCCTAAGGCCCTGAGCCCCTAAATAATTTTGCTTTACGGGCGGAGCTAATGAATGAGAGCTACACGGGCCTTTTGGCCTTTTTCCCCCCTGGACACACGCGACCCCTTTCTTATTTGGCCTTGTAATTACCCCACATTCTTCGATTCATTGGAAAGGAAGGAGAGTCCAGCCCAGTCGAGACCTCCTGCAGAACGGGAACCCATCTCAAGACCCAAGACCCAAGACCCAGTACCCGTTAGCAAGCCACTGCAGTCCATAGCACCTAAAGGCTCAGGCTGTTGTTCAGCAGGCATAGCTACTGCCACTACTACTAACTGGCCTTGTAACTTACCTGAATCGGATTCTCGATTTTCTATTCTATTTTCATCTCCAGTCTTAATTTACCCTCGTCGCCCCCTCCTCCTCCTCCTCTTCCCTTTTCCCTTCTTTTCAGTTTTATACTGTTAATTCTTGTCGCGTCGAACCCTCCTTTTGCTTCAACACTCCAGTGAGAGCGAGCGAGCGAGCGGCCTATTCTCCCCCACAGGTTTCGCTTTGCTTCGCACACCGTCTGCCGACTTCTTCAACATCTTGGCTCGGAGCTGGGCGCCTCTCGTTTTTCTTCGACCTCGACGTCGACACAACCCGGCAAAATGTGGTTCCTCTTCTCGGTATCCTACGTCTTCGGCGTCTTCTTCATCTCGATTCTCGGCAGCAAGCTACTACATCTCTGGACGCATTTCTTCACCGTCCCCGCTTCCGCTTTCTTCCTCTACCTGCCGACATTCTTCCTCTTCGATCTCTTGACAATATGCATTGGACGCATGCTCTTGGCACAATCCAAGACACCATGGGCTTGGATCACCAGCCTCATTGGTACCATCGCCACGTACGTTTTTTCCCGTCGCTTGGCTTGCGCAAATTGCGACACGCCTACATAAGTCGCTAGCGCTTAAGCAAACCATCAAACTAACATTTTGTGACTCCTCAGACTCATCTGCCTCGGCGGCACATCTTCACAGCTTGGCTTCTTCCTTAAGACAGGAGGAGAGCTGGATTGGCGCGATGCGGGAGCCTACGCTACTAGCAAGGAGGGCCTTAAGGTGCTGTTCAGCGGTAGCGAGGCCGTCATTGCATGCGGAATTGGCTTCATGATTATCGCTATGCCTATCCATGGCTTTGTCTACCGTGCATTCGGTGCCTTCCTGGGCGCAATTGGCGACAACATTCTCTCAGGTTCGTAGCAGCCCTTTCCCAACGATCAAAGTCCACCCAGCTAATCTCTGCCCCCTTTCAGTCTACAGTTATTTCCGAAGCTTTCGCATGCGCATCCCCGGTATGCAGCGTGGCAAGTACTCTGCCCTCAAGAACGCCGACACCGATCTCGAATCGACCGATACATACTCGATGGACGAGGATTTCCGATCCAGCGCCGATAACTCTTTCCGCCGCGGCGGTAAGAACGAAGCAGCGACCACCGTCAAGGGAAAGATTGTTCGCTTCTTTTCGCGCATCCCTTTCTTCTCATGGCTATGGAAGATCGCCCTCGCTCTTTTCCTCGGCCTCACGCTTATTCTCCGACCTGCCAAGCCGTATGACTTCTTGTCCATCACTCTCCCAGTGTCCATGCTCGACGTTTTCGCCCCCGAACCCGATTTCTGTGGCGCTCAACGTGATCTCATCGTGAACGACTTCCCTTTCCCCACGCTCATCAACAAAAAAACCTGGAAGCAACCCGAGGGTGATTTCAAAGGATGGGCTCCTCTGGCCAACAAGAACATGAGCCCTCTCGGTGAGGCGTACCGAAACCAGACTGTCGACTGGTTGCCCGAAGAGTCCACTACGTTGCCTCGTGGTTTCTTTCGATTCGACCCCAAGCGATTCAAGGGCGGTTACCACGGTTCGCTTTCTGCTCCTGGTGCTGCCATCAGCGACCACAAGTGCCCTAAAGTCTCTCTTCACGAAAAGGATCCCTACTACAACCCCGTTGCCGACCCTCTGAAGATTACCAACCTCGATACCGATATTCTCCCCACATTGAAGCAGGCGCTCGGCGATGGCAACGTCAAGATCAAGCACGTTGTCTTCATCCTCATGGAGAGTCTGCGACAGGACTTCTGGCCTCTTCAGCAAGGTTCACATACGCACAGCCTCATCATGGACCTCAACAAGAGTGACCAGGAGAAAGAGGAGGCCAATGAGAGACTGTCTTGGATGATGCCCCATATTGAGAAGATCACTGGCCTGAAGCAGGGCTTCACCGACAAGAATGGCAAGCCCTACGCAACTCCCAACTACACATGGCACGACCAAGCTGAGGAGGGTTTCGGTGGTATCAACGTCGCTTCCGCTTACACTGCCGCTACCATGTCTACCAAGAGCTACTGTGCCAACCACTGTGGTGCCTACCCCATGCCCGTCGAGAAGTTCGCCGAAGCCGATACCGACAGCTACCAGCCTTGCATCCCTCAGATTCTGAGCATGCTGAACAAGGTCAAGAAGAACGTCTCTTCTTCCGACTCCGACTTCCGTGATTTGCAGTGGAAGACTGCTCTCTTCGAGGCCGAGATTGAGGAGTACGATCGCCAGGAGAAGTTCGATGCCAAGTTAGGATTCGAGCACATCATTACCAAGAAGCAGCTCGAGAATGACTGGCGCTACAACAAGTCCGACGTTCTTTACCATAAGATCAATTACTTCGCCTACCCCGAGCCCATCCTTATGCCCTACCTCAAGGAGTTCATCTCCAACACCACCGCCAACAACCAGCGCATGTGGTTGTCGCACTTCACTAGCACCACCCACCACGCATGGGGCCTGCCTGAAGGTTATCCCTACCACGATTACGTGTCGCACACTGGTATGAACAAGAAGCACGACAACTTCAACCGGTACATGAACACTGTCCGCTACCACGATGGCTGGATGGCTAGCTTGATGAACCTTCTCGACGAACAGGGCATCGCCAACGAGACCCTCGTCGTCTTTGCCGGTGACCACGGTCACTCCTTCAAGGATGATGCTGGTAAGGAGGGCACATACGAGAACCAGTTCATCTCCAACTACCGTGTCGGCCTGACCTTCCGACACCCCCACCTCCCCCGAGTCCAGTACGACGCCAACACCACCACCATCTCTATCCTGCCAACCATCCTCGATCTCCTCATCAACAGCGGCTCCCTCAACGAGAACGATTCCCACATTGCTTCCGATCTGGTCCACGATTACGAGGGTCAATCTCTCATCCGACCCTACAAGAAGTCCGATGGCGACCGACGCGCCTGGGCTTTCTCCGTTGTCAACTCTGGCGCTGGTATGCTCGGTATCACCTCCGCTGATGTCAACTGGCGCCTGGTCATTCCCCTCAACAAGGTCATTGAGTACCGTATCACCGATGCTGTCAATGATCCCATGGAGTTGAAGCCCGTAGCAGCGTGGTCTCCGGAGGAGCTCGTGACAGCTGCGCAATCTGCTCTTGGCGACGAGGCAGCACAGTGGGTTTCCGAAGCCATACCCATAGCGCAGTGGTGGGTCAAGGAACGCCAACGTCTCTGGCGGTACCACGGCTTGTCATCATAGACGTTTGACACTATTTTCTATCTCTTGCATTATCAGGCGTTTTTGGGGACTTTATTCGCTCAGATCTCATCTATTATGTCGGTCTTTCGACACAAATGCATCTACTATATCATCGCTACAAGAATGAACGACTAACACGCGGTCCCACATCAAACTTGTCCCCGGCTGGATAAAACTTTGGAGGACACGGTGGCTTACGATCATATCTTGGAAACACGGCGATAATAATATCTGGACATCTTCTCTCGACATTTCTTGTAAAAAAGAGTGTGACGAACTTGGGTTGGGTGGCAGTGGTCGAGCGCAATGCGGAATAGAACGGAAGAAGTCCAATCTTCTCTTTACCAACTCTTCATCATCGTTTCAACCAGACTTTTTTTTTATACCTTGGAGTTTTTAGGGGAAAGTAAGGGAATGACTTGTCTCACGGTCGCCACGTCATGGTTTTGGGCATTCTCTCTCTTTTGCTTACATTACTTCTTGTGCTTAGCGTCTAGAAGGGTGTTTTTCTCGATTAGAAATAAATGAATACAATGCTTAATCATAACAAGATGGTACATGTTTTACAGTCGTTTGTTGATGTAGTGTCTTGACTTGGGTGGCGAGCCTTTTCGCAAGCTATCTCTACTTGGGCAGGGGTTGCGTGTTTGACAGGTTTCGCATGTAACGTTGTGAAGCAGGTACCAGGACCCTTGATGTTTACGACTTTTAAGCGCAATGTTCGTTTGACTATCGGCAATTCGTATCGGTTTAGGAGACAATCGATCCAATTTGTCTCTATTCTGTGCCCTGTCGCCCTGCGATATCTATGTATAACTGTGACTTCACGTGTACTGACCATTGATCTGAGACAGGAACCTGAGACCGCCCAAGACCCGTCTTACTGCCTATAACCGAGAGTTCCCTGTCACGATACGAGAAACACTCATTGAGACAGCTGTGTTTCAAGCTTTCCAGAAACTGTTCGCACTGTCTCGACCAGTGTTGGGGATGATGGAAAGGTAGGTTCAAACAAGCTTTGCACCGCCACAGGTTGCTGATCTCGACAGGCTTGGCATGAGTGCGTGTTGGGTGATTGGATACCAGCTTGAGTTTGCTTATCTCGATGTAAGATCTTATCCGTGGTGGTGGTGTTGGGAGTGTAGGTTGATGATGTTACGTTGGGGGCCATCTGCAAGATGCGATCATGTGATCTTGGCAGGAACAGCATCGAGACATAGTATTACTAGCTATCTTGATTATGTTACGGTTACGTTGCTATCGAGAAGTGGTATTCTGTCATAAATTGTGCTACGTTCATGCTGGGACGATGACCAGTCGAATGTTCATTATATGGATCAACTAAAGTACCACTTTCGATGTCCATAAGAACCTTCCTCCTTGGAGTAGTGACTCTGATGTGCATTGTGCGATGCACTTTGTAACCATATGCTAATTAATTGTTCGATTTAGTATTTGTTGATTATATACATAGCTATCAAATATTATTTAGACTATGACATCCACACTCTGCTTTGATCTAACATGGTGAAACTACCATAACTGTCCCCTTGCCTATCAGCTCTGTAGAGACCTGGCTGTATCACAAACCTCACGGGATTTCTTGACATTGGCGGGCTCCCCACAGCCAACATCATGTTGAATTGGTCAAATTTGACATTGAAATGACCACTGGCCGGCCACTGGATGGAATAAATGGCCGGCTGACCAGACAACAAACGATCCATATCGATTGCTTTGTTGATCAAAACTTGGAGATCACGATGATAGTGATTAGGTCTTTGTATCCGTGAACGACATGGCGCAAGTATATCATCAATTTCCATAACGACATGCTCGACTTCTTGAACTCGTTGCTCGGGAGTTTGTAGGATCGAGATCATATTTGTCGTCAGGGTTTTCCACTTGTAGTTTAGAGGGACAAAGCCCTCGACGAGTTTTTCGGCCTGCAATCTGATGGCTGTTTATGATAAATTAGCACATTGGCAAGAGTAAATGTCGTTCGGAAGTTGCTCACCAAGTCTACGTAAATCTCCTTTGTAGCGACCGGCCCAACACATAGCTCCTTCAGAAGCGATACCCCCAAATGTAAAGGTCTTGAGTGCTTGCCACACAGTAGCTTTTATCAGTGCAAGACCCGATTCCCGGCTTGTCACGATATCTTGAGGTCTCTCAGTAACTTCACGAAGATATTCCTGTTGGATCTTTGCCCACGAAGCAACTGTCCTGTAATTGACCTCACGAAAATGATTCTCGACAAAGTTGTTGACGTTGTAAGCCAAAGTGTGCCAGTCCTTGATGAGTTCGCTCTCTGGCCTAGTCAGAGGTAGCTGGAGTTGTGGATTGTAGGTCTTAGTAGCAGCTTCGCTACATTGGCGCTTCAATATCTCGTTGTCCTCTTGCAATTGACGGACTTCATTGGATTTCTCTCTTAATTGATGTTTCAAGTCCTCGTATAGCTTCTTGAAGTTTGTTAAGGTACCATCCGGATCAGTGAGTCGCCTTTGTAAGGACGTATCTTCTTCGGAAATGCTACCAACACTTGTAAAGGGATGAAGCTGGAAATCCTGAACAGTGTAGTTTTTGGACTCTTCATCATGCTTCCCTGGCTTATGAAAAGCTGGGGTAGACTGTCTCGTCTTGACTATTTGCTGCTGCATAGTTTGCGATAGACTCTCTGGCTCATCGTCGAAGGAGTGGTAGTCGAGCTGTTCTTCTTGATTGCCGTTTGCTTTTTTATTTTGGATAATGCTCAAACTTCGCCTGGGTAAAAACGCAGAAGAGCTGGCACTGCTGAGTGCGTCTCTCTTGTCGACTGATTTGCTTGGATAGAAAATCCTCCTTTTAATCTTTGACATGCGCTCACTAAATGACGCCCCCGAGTTTGACTTGACTGGTATTTCTGCCATAATATCGTGTCGTCTCTGTCTGCTTGTCGAGCGAGCGCGACTTCTAGTTTGCATAGAACTGCTGCGTTGAGGCCCGTCACCGTATAAAGCTGAATGGCGACTAACAGACCTGCGAGGCGCCGCCATTTCCGCTTGGAACACTTCCTCGGTTCTGTGATTATTCCGCTGAGGTCGCTAACTTAGACATCTTTGAGATGAAAGTTAGACGACAGTTGGGACTTGAAAGAAGGCTGTGGTTTGGGAAGACACAAGAACAGAATTCTGGCTGAATTGTTGCCTTGCGCGCCTAATAATAGAACCTGATGTAGTGTGTTTTGGTTGGAGGGCTGCTTTGGGGGACAGATGGAAGTGATGGAATGGTGAAAAATATGATTTTTATTATGTCCATCTCGTTGCAATTATAGCACTATGCATACCCAAGCATCCTCATCCTACCATGTGGGAAGGCTCACACCAGTAATAGCAGCCTGACTTGGCAACGACAGGGCCATTACGGCTGAGTTTCAACCCCCCCTCACGATAACTCACTTACCAGGCTGGCGGCTATGCTGAGAACCAGGCAGCTTTGGCCAAGAACATTTTACACCCGCGTACGTTGCGCTGGCAGGCTTTTCTTCTTTCGACCAGAATAAAGATCAAAGGCAGGCTATGACATGCTGATAATCTTGGCAATCCAATATTCAAGAGTGCAGAAAGAACGACATCCGACTAGGCTGGCGGACCGAGATGAGGAGCCAGTCAGATATGCCAGGTGCTTGCGGACCGGGAGGCAGTTCTGCATCTGAGTTCTAGATAGCTAATTGCCTAGTTTCCATACGCTACGTTATGCTTATCCTTCAGGCTGTGTTGGGTGACAATGAAAGTAAGCATGGCACACTCGCCCAGTAACCAGTAAGCCGCCACCCAATATTTACAGCATTTCATGCATATTATTGCCCAGCTGAGCACACTTCCGAGAATATGGTGGGGTGAGTCAAACTGCACGAAACTGACTAAGAAGGTCACACAATGAGTGCAGATTTCGTTCATGCTCCGTATGTTCAAAGCTTGCACTGGGTATAGGGATAGCATACGCTGAAAGAAAAGAATCAAATTAGAAATAACTAACTCGTCGACCCCCCTTGATGTAAAATACTAAATTCCCAGACCTAGTTTGACTGCGACGTATGTCACGTTCAACACCAAGCCAAGTACCATTGCAGCAGTTTGGCCGGATTCTCTCATAGCCTGCTTCATGCGAAGCCGCATTGGGGCACCGGGCTGAATCCGCAGCCGATTGACCGAGTCACTCATAGTTCGTAGCAGCTTTTCAGTCTGCTCAATCTCACTTTTCAACCGACGTAGCTCTGCCTTGTCTAGTGGCTGCAACCCTTGTATCCGCTCTAACTCATCGCGAAGGTTGCACAACTTGAGTTGATACGCCTCATGGTCCTTTTGGAGCTGTCGGACCAGGCTGATTCCAGTGGCCGTGTCGATGATCGAACGATTCTGATCAACAATTTCCTTCTGGATGTCAAGAACGACACTTTCCTGATCTGCGAGCTGGTAGACGAGGCTATAGGCTGATGCGGCTGTGCCATTGAACTGTGCAACGAATGCGCTTTTGTTTATCATCGGACTCCAAAAGTTATTGAGAAGCTCCTGTTCACGATGTACAGCACGTTTGCGGTCTTCAGGCCGAAGAGTGTTCCACATGGTTGTGACTAGAATAACGTTCTTGAGCGCATCATCCCCAACTATGGTCTGTAGAAGTTGAAGGTAATCTTGCGATGTTCTGGTCATCCGGTTCTCCGTAATCTTGTGCAGATACAGAATGCCTCGGAGTGGTAGACCCGACAGATGCTGAGCCGTCAGGTAATTGGTGATCTCAGCTAGAATATCTGCTTGAGATCGTGCTGTGTCATCAAAGCCCGGTGTATCAACAACTGTGATACTTCGCTTCTGGTCTTCATCGTCAAGAATTATCTCAACCGCCTGACACTCGCGAGTTTCTATGAGATAAGTTAGCCTAAAGCCTGATTGCGGTAAGGTAGAGCGTAGTTCTCACCTGAAAATAGGGAGTGGCCTTCTGTGACCGAATGGCGTTTGAGCTGGTTGAGAAAGTAGCTTTTCCCAGCACCCGTAACACCCATGACCAGGATAACGCCCTCGCTCTGGTCATCCATGTCAAGCGCTTCTCTTTTCTGTGTCATATCGTAACAAGTTTAATTGAGACGGTTTCTCTCCGTCATTTTAACTGCAACTATTTAAATGCTGTGAGTCAGCGACTCTGAACGTGACTTGAAAATAGGATGAAAACAATGCCACCACATCCCTCCAGGATCTACAACGGCCCCCAGGCCAAGACAGAGGCTAAAGCAGGCTGGATGCACAATACCACACCCACTTTCAAGCCTCGTTTGGGTGCCTAAATGGCGAGGATAGAGAAGGCTGTGCGGCAAGGCATATCAGCTTCTCCATGTCTGCACTTCTCCAAGCCTGATTATGGAGCGGGGGGACTTTTCTTCTCGTCGCGAGGCCTCGTCAAAATCCCCAAAGGACATGCATTCTCTTCCATTCCAAATCTTTATCAACTTGAATCCTCTATAGCCCATTCTGCCTGGAACTAGGTATGACCTGATGCCTGTTGGTAGTTCAGCACGATGTCTCGTTATAGCGCGCGCATGCCCATGGGGTTGGATTCCGACAAGTACTTTGACAAATTTGTCGCAATAGGTATCGACTTTGGAACAACGTCAGTAGTTCTTGACTGGTAGAATGTTTTATAGCAAAAACTGACGGACTGAAACACACAGATATACAGGTGTTTCCTGGGCCCGGTCGACTGACCCCAAAGACATTAATGCTATTACTGGCTGGCCCTCCGAAGATCACCGCAACAAGAATGAGATCCAGGTGCCCACTCTATACGACGTCAAGTCAGAGAAATGGGGTTATCAGATCACACCTGACATGAATCCCATGAAGTGGTTTAAGCTTCTGCTGCTGAATAAAGAGGATATCACAAAGGAAGCAGGGGGGAACTCGGTACAGCTTCGACAGACCATCGAGATTCTGGAGACATTAACTGATAAAATTACTCCGGTACAAGCGGTTGGGCTCTACCTAAAGAAGGTTTGGAATCACACTTACGCCTCCCTCGGCTCGATGATAGATATCGATAATCTGCCTCTCCGTGTCGCAATTACAGTCCCTGCGATCTGGCCTGATTATGCTAAGAATCTCATGAAAGAAGCTGCGAAGATCGCGGGTATCACCAAGCACAGAGCGATTGGGGAAACTACTTTGATGACAGTTGAGGAGCCAGAAGCAGCGGCTCTAGCCAGCCTGTTTCAACGCAATTCCTTCCTCGACATAAAGGTCAGTATGATGTGGCTTCACATGAGGAATACTCGATAGTAACTGCATAACAGAAGGACGAATCTTTTGTTGTATGTGACGCTGGCGGTGGGACAATAGTAAGAAGGCTTGATAATAACATCCATCTGGCCAGCAAAAACTGATTCTTGATTTAGGACGTCATCAGCTACACAGTGGTATCAGAACGTCCTTTCAAGCTTGAGGAGTGTATCCCAGGCAGAGGTAACTCGCAATCTCTTGTCTCATCAAAGTACCCTCCCTCTGACTATATACAGGCAAGCTGGACGGAGCCTTTCTTATCGACCAAGCCTTTTTCTCATACTTGCGTGGTAAAGCCAAGCTCAAGATAAAGTCATTAAAGGTTTATGATTACAACCAATTTATCTCAAGAGAGTGGGAGCTAGGCGCCAAGAGAAGTTTCAGCAGTGCCGATGAGCCAGAATTTTACCATTTACACCCACCAAGTGATGCCTATGGGACATTGGCTCGGATACGGAAAAGAGAGACTTTGGCAATCAGCAAGTAAGTTGAACTTCGTCTCATGGTAAGATTAAGCTAAACTAAACCTAACAGGCTTGACATGACAGGATTCTTTGCTAGATCACTTACTGGTATCAAGTACTTAGTAGGTGATCAATACAAGGAAGTTAAGTTGGTGACAGGAAAGGACCCAAAGGTAAGTTTTTGATTCGAAAAGCCAAAGTGAATAGTAGATAGACTAATCAACGCGAATAACTAGAGAATACTTCTTGTAGGAGGTCTAGGGAGTTCTGAGTACATATATAATGTGCTGAACGAGAGTTTTGACAACAAGATCCTACGACCTAGTGAGGGGTAAGCGATATTGTTTCTCGACAGCCTGTAGCTATACTGACGAGCGATTTAAAGATGGTCAGCTGTTGCCCGAGGAGCGGTGTTGAGGCTGCTTCAAGAAAACATTGCCTCGCAGAGGGTCAGGTCGCCATTACAAACAAAGCTCCTCAACGTGCTGCCTGACGTCGTATCCCGTCGCTCGAGATACAATTATGGCATCCTGGGTGATAGACCCATCGCAGGACTTGATCTCGACCCTCAAGACGTGGTGACCATAAACCCCGAAGGGATCAGAGTAACCCCCCGAATGCGTTGGTATTTACACAAGGTAAAGTTTCTTCAGCCAAAGTTATACGAACCTTGTAATTAACAGAACTTAGGGGGAAAAGGTTGACAAAGAGTCCCGAATCCCAGTCATATATCATGACTACCAGCGGGTATGGGATTATCTGCCACCAAAATGCACCTTTGAGATCATGTATTGCGGAGACAATATTGCTCCAAAGAGAAAGACCTCTAGTGTACTTCCCTTGTGTCGTATCGAGTGCGAATGGGATAAGCCTGTGGAAGAGTGGAAGTCAGTTGGGGATCCATCTGAAGGGTGGAAAAAGCATGATGATCTTGAAGTAGCGATGGGGTTGCGAGGTGAGCCCAAGTGGATGATTCGCGTTGGATCCAAGAGGCAAGAACACCGTTTTGATATAGAGTATACAGGTAGTGTGGTCGGATCTAAAAGGTAGCACTTGTTGTAGTATTATTATTTTATTCTTCTTCTTTTTCTTTTTCAATTTACAGTTTGCTGCCAGACCTTTGGCAATATTAATTAGTCACTTGATGAGAGACTGTAGTTGAATGGTGTTAAGTGCTGTTCTCATAATTTTCTATCTCTTTAGCCAACCCGGCGTTATGTGTAATTACCCCGAGCTGTCCCGTGTCGGCAATCATACCATCACCTTGAAGATCAGTAATCACTCTTAGAAGTTTGGGATTTCTATCTTCAGCCACTCTGTACTGCTTTGGGAACCTATTATCAAGAGCTTCGCCAAGATGAGTTACAATTCTACCCCACAGTAAGCGGGCTTCACTTCATTGCACTAGCATTCGGGACACTTATGCTTGTTCCAGACCACTATACTATGGGCAGGTCTTTGGTTATAAAATGACACCGAACCACTGGTCTTTCATATATCACAATTTCAAGTCCGCTCCAATCACCCACGATGTCGCCAACAAAAGCTTCTGTTCACGAGCATCTTCTTGATCTCTACCGCGAATATCGCCAAACACAAGACATTGCTGCCAAAGCTATTTTCTTCTCCCCGCAGTGTCATCAAATATGTCGTACGGACCCATCTTATGCAGCAAAGGACAGTGAAACTATCATCAAGTACCTGTTCGAAGCTGGTCCCGTCCTTGAAGACATCTATCGAAAAGCAGGTTGGCTCCAAGAGCAAACCCACGGTCCCCCAAGAAGCTTCTATTCAGCACGACCTCTTGACAGCACCGAGATGGAAGATTTTGGAACAATCAAGGAATTAGCACCTGCTGGCTTTGAATCAGTTGAGGAAGTGAAGAACAAAGCCATGAACGAGAAATGGGAGGGACTGAGGGTTAACATGTGGACCCAAGATGAGAATGACAGGGGAATCTTGGTCAAGGTTCAGTACTGGTGGCGCATGGAACCTTTGGGGTCTAAAAATGGGACATGGAAGCAGATACTCCATGATATCATGTACCTGGGACCGAAAGATGGCACGGAGAAGGATGGAGGCGGTGAGGTCATCGAGGAAAAGTGATAACTTCAAGAAGGCAGCAGTCCATTTGAATGGTATCATATTTCGATTTCGAAGTCTATCATCTTTTTCTAAACACTGAAAATCTCAAGCCTTCCTTTTTCGTCTCCTTAAACGATAACCTGGTGTGTAGCAGGCTTCTCAGCCTCATCGCCAAAGATGTTGACGTTCCATCGAGGCTTGTCTGTAGCACCAGCATGGTCAGTAATGCATCTTTCAAAGAATTAGTAGATCAACTTACTGGCGACGTAGGGAACGTTGTATCGGCGCTGCTGCTTGCCGACCTCCTCGACCTCCTTGATGTCGGCCTCGGAAAGGTCGATCTCCTGGAAGTTCTGAGCAATGCGCTTGGGGGTCACGGACTTGGGGATGACACTGTGACCGCCGACCTGGGCCCAGGCAAGGCTGTAAAAAGAGAATGTTAGCATGGAAGGTCTTTGAAAAAACAAGACTATTCTTTGATGGGACGTACAGGACTTGTGTGGGAGTGACCTCAGAGCCCTTCTCCTTGGTGAGACGCTCAGAAACGGCCTTGACCTCGGGGTAGGTGAAGAGGAGAGGAGCGTCGACCATGTTGTTTCCAAAGGCCTAGAACTACTGTTAGTATTGGGGTACTTGAAAACTGATAATGTAGACATACGGAGTAGGCGGTGACGTGGATGTTCTTCTCCTTGCAGTAAGCGATGAGCTCAGGCTGGATGAGGAGAGGGTGGCGCTCAATCTGGTTGGCAGCAGGGGTGACGCCAGTGCCCTTGATGAGGGCCTCGAGCTTTGCAATCTGTTAGCATATAGACCTTCAGCATGATAGATTTAGAGTATGACTTACGTGCTCCTTGGTGTGGTTGGAAACACCGACAGCGCGGGCCTTGGACTTGGGGAGCTCGGTCATGGCTACACGGAAATCGTTAGCTAGTTACACATGCCATTTCTAGATGAACTCACCCTTCCATGTGTCAACGATAGAGATGCTGTCATCGATCTCAACATCGCCATCGGGCTCGTTTCCTCCGGTGAGGGGGAAAAGGTCCTGGCCGACGTGCTTCTGGCTGCCCTTGAAAGAGACGGGGAAGTGGACGAGGTAGAGCTGTGCATGTTAGTTTGTGCGTTGGTGAATCGATGACGAGTACTTACGTCAAGGTACTCAAGGCCGAGCTCCTGGAGGCAGTCATCGAGGGCGGCCGCAACGACCTTGGGGTCGTGCTGGGAGTTCCAGAGCTTGGATGTGATGAAGACATCCTCACGCTTCAGGCCGGGGATCTCGGCGAAAGACTTCTTGAGGGCCTCGCCAATCTCGGGCTGGTTTCCGTAGCTGAGAGATTTAGCATGGGTTATCGGGGTGGAGTAAGAGGAACGTACACCTTGGCAAGATCCTGGAAACAGATGTCAGAGAAAAGTATCTAGATGCAGATAATGGGGGAACTTACCAAGTGGCGGTATCCAACCTTGAGGGCCTCGTAGACACCTTGGCCGACCTCACCAGGAGATGCTTGCCATGTGCCGTAACCCAGAAGACTGGGTATCACAGTTAGTTAGACTGGTCTGTTAACGTTGATTCTGTTGTGGATGGACTCACGGGATCTTGGCACCGGTGTTGAGAGTAAAGGTCTTTCCTTGAGACATGTTGACTGAGGTTGATTCTGCTTTGTGATAGAGAAGAAGATGAGGAAAAGATCAAATTCTTCAGCTCATGATGGCTCATGGAGGAGACATTTATAGTCCCCCCAGAATTACCAACTGTACCCCGCTATTGCAAGAGGGACCAGCCAAGAATGGCGCTAAATAAGAGGATACCAAGGAAGTAAATAGAGGGGATGTTTACCCCAAGCGCTCCAATCTTTTTGCTTGAAGAGCTGGGGAGTCAATGACGTTGCAACGATGAGATTGGCGCGCAAGATTCGAGAGATATTGGTGTTGAAAATTGGAATATCTCACGTGTCATGAGTGAGATCTCGCAGCAGGTCTACATGTCATCTCATGACTGCAGACATGGTATGTCGCTTTTTAGATTAGCGACTGCTACCAGATCTCTCTACCTGGAATCCTGTAGGTGCCTCTACGGCACTGTACCCCAAGAATACCCCCAAACACCGCTGTGGGTACCAGAGCCGTTTCTTGTGTGTGGGTTCGCATGCTTATTTTCCAGCCCAAATCACAACCAACACTTGCGAAGAAGAGCACCATCAAAGCTTTGCAAAGGATTTAAGTAGCTTCACTTCTTCGGATGCAGCTGCAGACATGCGAATGGCTCCCAAAAGCTTTGAATGCCCCGTCCCGCATCAGTCTGGACATGAAGCAAGCCTGATACAGCTCTTGTCCACCATCTCCTCCAAGCTAAGACCTTCCCCGCTGCAAGACCCGCACAGTCCATGCTATACCCGACGGAAAAGCAACTTGTAGTTACAGCTATCTACCTAAGCATAAGGTAACAGCATCCCCGTCTTCATAGGTGTTGAGAACTGGCCCAGGTTGGGATGAACTGGTAGAAAGTCTTGTGGCATGCGACACTTTGGGATATGAATTGGGACTATCACGCTCTTGCCATAAAATATCTCAGGGCCTCGAATCTTCTACAGAAAATGAATTTGTTTCAAGTCAAGAAGTGAGGCACTTTCCCTGATACACGACTTGCATTCATGATCCCTAGGCTTGTACTTCTCTGGCGATGGAGAAGAAACTCATGCTGTTGGGAAATAACTGGTGCACGGAACGTAATAGCACTCTTCAACAGAGGCCTAACAAGGCACACGGAGATCCATGTATCTAACGCCAGACGCACACATCTGCTGCTTCTTGGCGACAGTTATATCGAACCTGGCAACAAGTCCAACCTAACCACTGGTCAATAAGATTTAGAGGGAAGATGGGAAACATGATTCAAAGCAAAACTAGCAAATTTGCGGTTTTGAGCCTGGAATATATTATCATTGTGTCTATTCTAGAAGGGCAGCTGAAAATTACCCTCCAATACACAAACGAGTCAGACCTTGCTGCTAAGCCTTTAGCTACTTTTTCCAGACAAGCAGGACTATTTCGACGACTCGAGATCCTCAAGTTGTGAGGTCTTTTCACCGCCCAATGTTACTTTCACAACGAATACACCGTTGACCACCTTTGCCAAGACCGCAATAGCTGCCGCAACACAGTAGTAGATACCGCACCTCCACCACAACGACAGGGGTATCGATTTCATGCAATTGACCATGCTGGTATAGAACTCGTTTGTAACCTGACCGGCAACCCCTCTGTGGATATCAGGAGCCGCCTGCACAGCTGCAACAGTAGCTGGGACCCATAGTATGAGCTTCACAGCTTTTGATAGAGCGTAGTGAACCATTATCAAACGACCCACCGTCCTTGCTTCGCTTGTGTTGAGCTCACCGCTCAAGAAGTCTTGGTTGCCCATGAACAATTTCAGACTCTGATCGATGGCGAGCTCTATGGTCTCTTCAACCAGGCAAAATGATAGGATGGTGGCGATAAATTGCAGCCACTGCATCGCTGTTATGGAACGAAGATATCTTGTCGATGCACTCAGCGACACAGGAGTGTCGGACAGAACTGCATGAAGCCATAGGAGCTGAATTGGAGCAGATACTATCATCGTGATGCACTTGCCGAGACATACCGGCATGTGCTTCGCAAGAAAGGGCCCAGCCAGCTGTCTTG
The DNA here is from genome assembly GCA_003670145.1 of Fusarium subtropicale. Classification (NCBI taxonomy): domain Eukaryota; kingdom Fungi; phylum Ascomycota; class Sordariomycetes; order Hypocreales; family Nectriaceae; genus Fusarium; species Fusarium subtropicale. The sequence goes on from QRAA01000082.1 coordinate 45,151, forward strand.
GAAAAGACCACATAAACCATAGCAATATGCCCTTGGTAGGATAGATAACATCGAAGAGAGAAGCATTGGTCTCCTGTGCCATTATGCCACTTATCCGCTCGTCTGAAGCTGACATACTCATAGAGCGGACATGGCGCGCGGCAGTATATGTTGGGTAGAATGCTAGATATGGGTAAGGAGCCTGAGAATATAAGTCAGTTCAAGGTATCTAGGTATTTTCATGGTTGTTGACGACTAACAATGAATAGAAGTGGCTCCAGAAGATAGCCCATAAACTCATTAAACGTAGCCATTCGAGCGATTCTTGATGTAGTTTTTTGCTGTCGATGAGTTGGTTATAGTATCGGTGGGCACTTGAGTGAATTCTTTTGAGAAATGGCTCTGATTCAACATAGAGATGTCTCTTAAATACCTACGAAGAGAATGCTATAACGCCAGGCAGCTGTCGGACCGAGAGTTGCGTGTCCACGAAAGATAACAAGATCAACTCAGCCCAGTTCCGAAGCGCAGTTATAGAGCGTAATACGGGAGAACTCACGAACCTTTTTCAACCAACTGGCATGATTGAGGCTGAATAACCCCATCGCTATTGGTTCTTCTATACGCGCGTGTAGATCCTTCGGCACGGAACTTTAAGACATGACTGATAGCGGAACAACCCTGCAAGGCCGAGAACAGCCTAGCTCTTTTGACAATGCTGGTGCCTGCTTGGTAGCCCTGGTTTTCTCTCTTCTTAACTCGGCTTTCTCGGCCCAATCTTGTCGCACCACTACAGAGTGCTGCGCTCACAGATGGACGTTTCTGTACGCGCGCAACGACAGAGGGCATTCGCCCCCAAAGCACGCACGGGATGTCTCACATGGTAAGCTATCCATCCTACACATGGATTATCTGCTAATCAGGCGCATCAGTAAAAAGAGACATAAGAAATGCGGCGAGGAAAAGCCGACATGCTTGCGTTGCAAATCAGGTGGCTACGTTTGCGACGGCTACGAGACTAAGAAACCAGCACCGACTGTCAAATCGCGTACTGGCCCTCTTCCCCTGCTAGCAGCGAAGCGACCCTTGGTGGCAATAACTCCCAGAAGGCCATTGATTCAACCAAACACAGTGGAATGCAATTACTACACTTATTTCTTCTCGGACATCATCGGCCGCCTTGAAATCTCCCCTTCACTGAACAGGGAGTTTTGGAACAAGACCATTCTAGCGCCTAGCCAAAGTAGCAACTGCATCAGGCATGCGGTCTTGGCACTTGGAGCGACATATCATCAATACGCTGCTGGAACTGGACAACCATCGACAGTGTCTCTTGACCGTTTTATCCTGTGGCATTACAATGAGTCTATATCGAAGCTCGCCACTAGTCACGGCGAAGAACCAGATATCACCACAATACTGACTTGTTGTATTTTATTTATCATTCTTGAATGTCTTCGTGGCGATTTCGAAGAAGCAATCCGACATCTCGAGTCCGGCATAAAGATCCTGTCAAACCATACGCCCAAGGCTTTCTTCCCAAACGGCCAAGTTCAAGAGCTTGCAACAATATTCCACGCCATCAGCTCTCAAGTTGCGATATTCGCCGAAGATCGCATCTTTCCCGACGTGAAGCATCTCCTGATGCCACCGAAAAGGATTAAGAAAGGGATCACAGGTGAATTCCGCGATCTTGATGAAGCTGAAGATGTCATGAATAAGTTTGACGATGTGATTAACGAGATTAGCTGGGATATGGAACAAGACTGGGACAATGAGGATTCGGAGTGTGTTATACGGTGGGTCAAGTTGCGAGAGGAGGTGCGAGACTGGAAAACACAGTTTGACGTTCTCATAAAGAAACCTGCAAAGAAAGGTCAAAAGGAAGAACAGATCGAACGAATACTCAATCTGAGAATCCAACACAAATTATGGGAAGTACTCCTCGATGGCGAGTGCAACGAAGACGAAGCAGACATCGATCCGACAGAGTGCAATCTCCTCCTCGATCAAGTCGAGCAACTCTGGTGCAACCCCGCGAATCCTCGATTCGGTCTCAAGATTGACCTAACAGCTGCATTGTATCAGCTCTACGTTTATTGCACCGATGATCAAGTACGCAAGCGAATCATTGGGCTGTTGCGTTCACAAAAAAGGAGGGAGATTATATGGGACAGTGGTGATCTTGCGGACTTCCTAGAGAAGGACATGTGGCAAAGAGCCATCGGGCTCCAGACGGAACGATGGCCTGATATTGGACCTTCCAAAGATGAAGGTGCTTTGTTGGTTCTTAGACCAAGGATGCAAAAGTCAGTGTGACATGCGGGATCACGGACTAGAATGATATGGATGTGGCTAAATGTACGACATTGGAACTTCTGAAGAGGTCTGTTGATTCGGATGATTTAACCGATCGCTTCTAAGCAGAAAATATTATACGCTCCATCTAATTAAGCACCTTCATGACGATCATAGACGATCTCGTCATTAGTCCACGGGCCGTGCTGGGACAAGTCAGTTAGCGCTAGGCCCTCGTTAAGGCACACTCGGATAGAATCAGCCATACTTTACGCTACGAGCCACACGATTCGTCGGTTTGTACGCACGATCATACCAATGCATGCCATCACAAGACAAAAACTACATATAAGAACAACTCCATTCCATCTCAATACTTCGCTTCCCTAACTATCCACATCTTCATACTTTCAACTCGCACTACAAACAATCAGTCACCTCACAAATCTACCATGCGTTTTGACTCTCTTCTCGTCGCCTCCATGGCTACACTGTCCTCGGCTCTGTCCACACGACCCAAGGCCGTTGTGTACCGCGGTCCGGCATCATCACCGGGCTGTCCCGAAGCCATCGGCAGTCTTTTGGAATCATCATCCTACCATTTCGAAGTCGTATACGCTGGTCCAAACGAACCAGTCGATGTTACCGAGGAAACACTGCATGGCGCCGCCATCTACGCCCACGGTGGTGGACCAAACTGGGAAAAAGCATATCGGCAGACGAAGAAGTATCAAAAGACAATCCAGAAGTTTGTTGGCAACGGGGGCCATTATATGGGCTTTTGTCTCGGCGCGTATCTTGCTGGTCCCAATGATGGATACAATTTACTACCCAGGGGCGTGGAGACCGATCAGGAGATTGAGAGACGAGGAGCACAGGTCAAAAATGAGGATGACACGGTCATTCAAGTCGACTGGACCTTTGAATCTGGTAAAAACGACAAGAAACGTTGGCTGTACTTCCAAGACGGCGTTGTCATCAAAGGTCTGAGCGCCAAGACTCCTGGACACGTTATAGGGAGGTACTCTTACAACGGCGATGTGGCTTCTTCGGTCACACCGTATGGTAAAGGTTGGGTTGGACTTGTTGGGCCTCACCCAGAAGCTGACAAGGCGTGGTGTAAGTGATCATCGAAATCTTCATATGTGTCTTACTAACCATTCTATAGACGAAGATGCTGAGATTGAGAATCCGGAAGGCATCAAACTTGATATTGGGCATGATTTCATCCAGGCAACTATGAATGGTGGTTCTGTAAAGGTGGAAAAGGTGGAGGGGACAATGGATGACTGCAGTCCGGATGAGATTGCGGAATAACAAAGACAGCACTCTTGTCGTCTGAACGGCAGTAACGTTTGAGCATTAATATTATGTTGTCAAAGCAAAGTCAGAGCGAATCTTAGCAATTCAAGTCATTCAAGTTACTTCAAGCACAGGTGTAGCTTTCCCAGTCATCGACGTCCCCTCCCTCCTTCAACTTCGCAATCCGCGGCCATGTACAAAGTCTCCTGGTCCTATTCTCTCCATTTTCCGGTCCCCAACTCTTGATACCCTCCAGTGGCTTCGTTCCTTTCTCAACCCAATCAATCATTGCAGAAGCAAAGTCATATTGTGCTGGTACGTGTGGATACTTTGCGTTCATAGACCCGCAGTGTCCTCCCCCAGGTACCATGACGAGCTTGACAAAGTCATTCTCCGCTATAGTCATTTCCTTCCCAAGGGTACCCCGTGTTATAGCGTCGACATGCTCCATAGACCATTGTGGGGAGATATTGGGGTCTGCCCAGCCAGCGTAGACGATCATCTTGCCGCCACTGTTTCGGAACGAAGTCAGGTTTGTCTCGACGGCGTTGATGAGTGGACCAGCTTCTGTGTCCAAAAATTCCACGTCGGATTCCCAGTTGAACTCATCACAATCGTAGGTCAGATTCTTGTACACGAGATTCTGCAACATGGGTACGGTAAAGGCATTTGAAAGGGCACCTTGGACTTGTGGTAGACTCCAACCTGCTTCAGACCCCAGTGCTAGGCCAGGAAATAGAGATGCACCGGAAGCGTCGGAGTGCACCGGACCTTTATACAGTGCATGGGCCGCTCGTAACTGATCTTGCGTAAGACATGTGGTGTTTTCCGCCCCAGCAACTTCGTGACAGGATAGAGATGAGATGTTGAAATGGCAGTCGAGCGGGTTCTGTATCACATTGTCTTTGACGCCGTCTAGAAGATCGCATTCCTCCATCACATTGTCCTGTATAAACTTCAGTTCTTGCGGCGATAGAGTTGTCGCATTTGCCTTAATTATTTCAATTAACTTTCGAACGACGATAAAAGACTTGATCATGAGTGACTTACCTTTGTGTGCTGGGCATTCCACAGAAAGCTCAAAAGCATGTGCGTGAACCAGTTCGCTGGACATCCGGCTATAATCCCATCGAACAGCCCCGGCCTCAGTTCTGCCAACGAGAAGCCTTGGGCACCACCAGCGGAGCAACCCCGAAAGTAGGAAAAGTCTGGTTCTTCCCCATAGAATACCTCGATCAGCTGTTTCGACGCCGGCGTGAACAAACTGATCGCATCGTGCATCCAGGCTTTGACTTGTGAGTCATCGTGCAAGAATGGTTGGTAAATACCCGGAGCGCCCATACCCGGCATGTCTCCAGCCATGTTATCAGAGGCTAAATGGCCGGCATCACCACCGGCTACAGCGAATCCGAGATCATTGTTAAGTTCCGCCATCATGTCTGCGTGGCTGATTTCACCGCCTTGGCCGCCATTGCCGATGGCCATGAAGCGTGACGAGTAGTGCTTCGCATCGGGGAGCCAAACATCGAAAACTAGGGAGTTGTTGTTGCCGTACTCGACTGAGGCGCAGACTTGACAGAATGGGACTTCGTTCTGAGCCCCGGAGACGTTCAGTGCACCGACGGCATGGTAAGTGGTGCTGAGAATTGTTGCATTATGCCCTGCCAGGCAGGTCGACTGTGCCAGGGATGCACATTTGGGTTTGTCGCAGTATACGACTGCAACCAGTTGGGCTACAGTCAGTGTGACAATCTTGAGGCGTGACCAGAAACCCATGATGAGGACTTATGGAACGAGTTTAATGAGTTGTATGCGCTCGCATACGACAGGGTCTTTATGCAGTATTTTGTTCTTTGGGACAATGAATCACTCCACCGATATTCTCAACACAGCTACAAAGAGGGAGAGGAAGCATTTTTATCAAGACAAAGCCGTTCTTTGATTCACTTATTGGCTGTGTTATGAGTGTCATCATCTGCATTTATCCGTTTGTTGTAGCCTCTCGGTTGTACTTTGTTCTCTTTATGTGAGACAAGACAGTTTCAACAACTTGCTCAAATTCCGCCATCACTGCTAATCTATTGGATATCGGATCAATATTTGCCATGTTTGGACGGCAGATTGACAATCAATCCGGAGTTTTCTTAGGGCTAGATCGCCGATATGGTAAACGATTGGTTCATGTTTATTGTTTCACGGTGTCATGCAAAATAACCCGGGATCTGTGTAACCTGATATATCGGATTTTGCGCGCCTTGAAGTATTCACTTCCAAATTAATTTCTCCTTTGTTTCCGTGTATCAAAAATGAAGGAAACTGATAAATTCCACTAGAGCTAGTTCTCTCAGATCGTGATGCAATGCTTGGATTCAAAAGCAGTGTGACTTGCAGGTAATAACACAACGCTTAAGCTTATCATTAGTAAAGTCTTACTCACCCAACTCAATGTGAAAAAGTACCATAAAAGAGCCTCTATCGCTGCAAGCATTCAAGAATGGACACTAAGACGTGCTCGCGTAGACTCCCACGTTGCCTCAGACCCTCTTTTCAGAATTCATCCCACTGGTAGCCGAGATGAAAATACAAAAAGTCCCGTTTATCAACGTGACGATGCTATGGTGTTGCGATAGGCCTTACGACATTGTGGGAAGGTCAAGTTAAGCCATAATGTGAAATTGTCATCAAGTCGTCTCGAGGGATGTATCCCACCTTTGAAGTCTTTGAGGGCTCATCAGCAACGAATCAAAGCAACAACCCAAAGCCCTGTCTCTTTCAAGGAACAGAGATTACGCGGATTATCCCACCGAAGAAAAGGGCTTCCTTTTTAAGCAAGAGAATCGCCCACGTGATAGCCCAGACCGCTAATCAAACGAAATAAACGCAATTCATGCAAACAATAAACCAAGATACTCGATCAATGCTGTGTAGTAAAAGACATTCGGAATGTCGCCTTCCGTTCTGCACCAATGATATCTGTCCAACAGATTGATAGACAGACGGAATATCCTCTTCCGAACCATTAAGCGAGGTCCCTGACATTCAAGGACAGGACCAGAGTCTGCGCCGTCACGGAGTGTGCGCCTCCGACATTTCTAGATTAGCGAAAACAATACGACATTCTGGGTCCGAAACAACAATGACAACATTCCAGGTTTAAGACAACGATATTGCATAGATCGAAACAGTTCAATGGGTTCTGGTGATAAGATCGAGATAAATCTTGGTCAACTGATGCCTTGAAAATTCCAATTATCGGCTAGTCCTCCCGTCCTTCCAGATCGATCAGAATCTCGGCGCAATCTTAACAGCCAAGGGCTGCCACGACGGCTTCTTTTTAGTCTCGCTCCGGCCCGCGTCTTAGTCTTTGATCGGTCTGATATATCTTGTTTATAACCTCAATGAGCTTCATCGTTCGATGTAAGCACAGTCTAGACTGGCGAATGCTACAGCATGTCTTACAACGACATCAATATTGGACGCAAGCCTGTATTCTCAAGCACCCTCATTATCCAGATACAACTCTGATTGAAAAGTGACGTTACCCCGTTTCCTCTCCTATGGGTCTCGCTTGTGGACCGTAAACTGCAGTGCAACCCTGTTTGGCCACGTTCTTCAAGATAGATTCATGCCCATGTGCCAAGAGAAACCTTAAACAAGAGGGGCCCGACGGACCAGACTGGCCGAAAAGGCGGTTCTGGACGTTTTCATAGTAGTCTGAAACAGCCTTCGGGGTGGACCGAGATAAGCGTCCAGAATCGACAAGATCAGAAGGTAAAAGAATGGTGACAGCTTCCCAGTTTGGACGCTTCGGCCGCCTTAAGCGGTTGGTTGCGCCATAGCCTGGGTAGGCTATCCGGCAGTCAAGCAGTAGCGGTAGAGGTAGCCTGTCAACCCGGGGTACTAGACTTTGTCAAGATTGCGATCACCGGATGAAGTGATAGTATTTGACGCGTAGCCTTGTGAAAACCGGGCAGAGGGATATGCCAGGGTCATGTATAAAGCCGTTGACATCCCTCGATCGTCCCGACGTCAGGTCCATGCATATCACTCTCCTTCTATTACTCAAGGATAGCACTTGGCGTTGTAACATTGTGTTATAAACGACTTCAAGAAACTATCTCCACAATGACACACCACCGAGGGGTAAGTGCCAGTATGGCACTGCTACACAGCTTCACCCTTTGGACACTCCTAGCCCTATATACCAGTTCAGCATCAGCCACAAGTCTTCCAGGCTATGGTCTGAAGCTATACGATCCTCTCTGCGCCGAATCATGTGTCCGCTCCTTCTCTTCTCTAAAGCTGTCATGCTCCATCGTCAACCAAGGCGTACACAAACGAGCCACACACTCGCCAGTCTTTACCCCACCAAAGTGCAAAGCCAATAATGAAGCATTCTTGACATCTGTGGCATCATGCTTCAACATCAAGTGTTCCGAGGAGAAGATGTCTAAGCTCGAGGCCTTCTGGGAAGAGTCAGTCACTGGCACAAACAAATTTCCTGCCAAGTGGACTTATAACGAGGCCCTTGCTGAAGTTCAAGAACACCCAGCCAAGTACCAGCTCAAGCCTACGGACTTTTCCCTCAATGAGACATCAATAGCTGAGCCAGTGACATATCTCAAACAGTGGAATCAACTTGGAGGATATAGGAATGAGATGGAAATCGAATCAAGATACAGGTACGCTTGACTTACTTAGTAGTCCTATATACTTACAGTACTGACTCAAGACCTTGAACAGTATTACCCTTGTCGTCACTGCACTTGGTCTGCCCATCGTCATCACATGGCTGGGCTACATGCCCTACATCCCAACCATCTACGACAAACTCAAGCCATTCATGCTCTATCCCAGCACAATAGGCACCTACTCCGTCCGACCTCTACCTTTCAAGCTTGGTAACGTGCCAAACATGGGCCAAGCAGTATTTATCATCATCTTCGTATCTCTCGCAGTCGTCTTTGTCTCTATCGACTACGACGTCCGTCAGCCCAATGCCCGCTTCGAAAGTACTAAACGCGAGCAGTTGGCTTACCTCGTGTACCGTACTGGATCCTTCGCCTACGCTCTCCTCCCAGTGATTGTTCTCTTCCCCTCGAGAAACAACATCCTCCTATCACTATCTAACTGGTCACGATCAACATTTATCCTTCTTCACCGCTGGGTCGGACGAATTTTCACGCTTCTTGCCGTTCTCCATGCCATATTTGCCCTGGCTGGTTCCAAGACCAGAACCTCTGCTGACTGGAGACATTGGGGTGATAGTACTGTAATTCTTTCAGTTATCACCACTATTGGAAGCGGTCTGTACTTTCGAAAGGCCAACTATGAGCTCTTCTTACTGATGCACGTCATCCTGGCCGTGTTTATCGTTGTAGGATGTTGGTACCATCTCATCAAACGTTACGAGGTTATCGGCCTGGATTTCCCTCACCACTCGTATGGTCAGGAAATTTGGCTCTACCTGACCTGTGCCATCTGGTTCTTCGAGCGTCTTGTACGAGTCATTCGTGTGGTCAGACTGGGTATTCTAAGATCCAAGGTTAAGGATATCGGATCTGGCTACGTCCGCATCGACATCCCTCATGTCCGCTGGGGTTTGGATCCAGGCAAGCACGTCTTTGTCTACTTCCCAACTCTCGCACCACTTCGACCTTGGGAAAACCACCCTTTCTCAGTCATCCCCACTGTTGCTCTACGAAGTCATGGATCGGCCTCATCCCCCACGACCCCGGTCTCACCAGGCGGTTCTTCTGGTCTCGAAGATATGGAGAAGTCAGTGGCACAAATTGGATCTAGACCCGTCTTGCCATCAGCCGAGAACTCAGCTGGAGTGACCCTTTTCATTAAAAAGTCGGCAGGTATCACGAAACATCTTCGAAGTCACGACAGGCTTTTTACCTTCCTTGAAGGCCCCTACCCCGGTAATGACACAAGTCAAATCCTTCGTTGCGATAGACTTCTCCTCATCGCTGGCGGAGTTGGCATCACGAGTGTTTTCGCTCTAGCTCACAACCACTGGAACGTGAGGCTAGCTTGGTCAGTCAAGGAGGATGCACGCTGTCTTGTCAACGAACTCGAACCAGCCATGGATGCCATCAGCACGGCACAGGTGGACGTTAGAGTAGGCTCACGGTTTGATGTGACTGCTCTGATCGATGAGGAGGCTTCTCGAGGCTGGGAAAGAGTTGGAATCGTGGTGTCGGGACCGGGATCACTTTGCGATGAGGTGCGAGCTGTTGTGGCAGGCATAGCACGGAATTCTCAGACTGTTTTTGAGCTTGAGGTGGATGCATACTCTTGGTAGTGAGTGAGGAAGACCTTCTCTGGAGCAAGATCTCCGGAGGGTCGAGGAAAGGATGTTTTGTCTTTGATAGACACGTAGCGTTTCCACTAAAATCTTTTATATCATGTTCCTCAGTTGAAGACCTTCACATTAATCATGGTTCTGCGAGATCAATCGTTATCAGTATCAGAGATACCTACATGGTTGCTTTTTACAGTCCCCATCCTGCTCCATGGTTCCATCAAGTGCAAAGCCAATGGCAAGTCGAGTAAATTTCCTCAGCTGTAAATCTTTCTTCGTTCCCCTGAACAGGATATGTCACTGTCCCCTATTCAGAGGCGTTGTCTAGGCCCTGTAGAGCCGCTGGGGTGAGTCTCGATCTATGCTCATCCATTTTTGGGATCAATGCTCAGCCCCTATTGGCCAAATGATAAGACCGATCTGCCGCCAGCATCAATAGTTTACAGTAGTCTACAATAGTCTACAATAGTCTACAATAGTTTATTATCTTATTGCATGGTCATTTAACTGAACAAGAATCATAATAAAAGCAAGCTCTACTGCGCCTCCAGTTTGCCATTCACAATTTGTTCATTCTCATTCTCTACCGACCTTTGTCACTCGTTTCACAATGGTTTCTCGTACCTTGTTTGCCGGAGCCTTGGCTGTGCTCTCCTCTCGAGCTGTCCTCGCTGGACCATGCCGTCCTGTCTCTTCCATCGAAGCCTCATACTCGACCACCCTCGTTGTCTCTGCTTCCACTGAGGTCCAGTCAACCGAGACGCTCGAGACTTCCCTTACTGTACCGATGACCGATGTCACAACTTCTACTGTCATTGAGGAGACTACTGCGGTCACTAGTGATGGTTTGACCACCACTGAACCTGCCACGACCACAACCACCATCGCCGAGTCTGCCACCACTACCACTATGGCCTATGTAGTCCCCAGCTCGTTCAAGCTGCTTGCTGAGGGCAGTGACGCCGATGGCTTGGCAGCAAAGTCGAATGGCGATCCGGGTAGCTCGTTAGTCTTTGGTGAATTCCCAGACTATGAAGAAGTCGTATTCAGCTTTGAAGAGGAAACAGGATATATCCAATACAACTCCCAAAATCTCTGCCTTCAATACGACGAAGGTCCGGCCGCCCGGATCAAAATATGCTCAACCGCGGTGTCTGTCACACAATCACCTCTTAGCTGCGAGAAGCCCGACAGCAACCAGCTCAAGTGCACGATGCCAGGGAAGATGTGCTACGCCGATGGATCTGACATCGTAGCCGAATGTGTTTCAACCGGTGACGAATGGGCACAGTTTTTCGTTAGGCCTTACGTCAGCGGTTCATTCCTGTTTTACCTTGGCAATGGGAACGCAGGGGCTGAGAGTCTCGACAACATGAGTTTGAAAGCTGTTGATATCCGACTCAAGGAAGTAGCGGATAGTTGATGTCCCCCATTGAGTTCTAAGGGCACAAGGCAGTCGCCAGCAGGTGTATGAGTTTGCGTCTTTCTGTACCCATATCAAGGCGAACATGGGTTGTTCGCAATTTAATTCTAGGAACTCTGTTGTCTTTCCCGTAGTTAAACTCTGACTTGGGAGTTATCCGAAACTGTCATATCTATAATACTTCCCCATTTAAGTTTGTTCCTTTAGTTTAATGCGCGGTACGCACGGCATATCTTGAGCACCCCCTTGTTGCCCGTGTGTTAGTTAATAATTGAGTCGCTTAGTTAACAGCTAGACCGTGTGCAATTTGGTGGTTGTGGGTTTCTAAATAGTTGCAACAATGAATATATTTCGGCTGACCGATCGCGCTTATGAGATGTTGGTGAAATGAAAATTTATCCGCATCGCTGATTTAAGGAGCTTCCTTCTTGATCGTGTTCGTATCTTGTTGTCGTTTGCGAAAGGTAGAGTCCATCTCCAGTTCTTGACTTCAACTTGAGAGTCCAGGGTAGCCACGTAAGTCTCGAGTTCAGGGACCATTAAGTTTCGGTTGTCAGTGGGATGCATCTATTATTAATGATACGGCTCTGCCTAGATAATTGGTCAGCAAAGGTTATGACTTTTAAAGTTGTCCGTCTCCCGGGCGGTAAATGAACAAGTTTCGGGATATCGGGTCGGATGGAGATGAATGATGGATGAAGACGCGACGTAGGTGGCTGCTGCAAAACATGCTTAAAGTCTGTGCAAGGGATTGAGGTCTAACCTAATTGATGAGTCCAGGCCTTCGTTTATCGCATCACATCGCACCACATCACCAGTAGTGATGATCTTGACTCGAGTCTGTGACCTTTGGCTGGCCCTTGTAACCAATTCGTTCTCTGTCGATCGGGAAAGGAAATAGTCTAGAAGGCTGAAGCAGGTTGGTATCATTCGGACTCGTCTGCAGGCAACAGTGAATCCTTCGAGTTTCAAATAACGAAGTAATTAAACTGTAAATTTCTCCAAGTCAACCGAGCCCCGTCAGCTAGCCTTGCTGCACTCCATCCGAGACAAAAATACCTGACCTGCATCATCTGCCGGTAAATTGGTACAGATGCTGTGGCCTGTCCCTGGAGAGACAGGGATCTGCAGGTCATTTGCCGCCAGAACCGAGCAGGGAAGATCGATGGCCAATTCAAGAAGAGTCGGCCAACTTTTTGGTGCCGAAACTCCTTACCAGGCTAGTGGGAAGTAAACTTCAGATTAAAACCGTTCAACGGCTTCAACGATGGCGACAAGCGATGGGCCGGCTAAAGTCAATCGAGCCCGCTTACGCTAGATCAAGGCCTCGCCAAGATGCAGTTGAACCATTGAGAGAGGAATCCAGACCACTCACTCACTAGATATCTAGACTAGACTACCCCGGATCCGTCCCTTCAGGTTGGGTTGGTGCAGCACTACTCTGCAGACTACTCGGTCTCCATGCCCCCGCGTCCCGTCTGCATTTGCCCCATCTCGTCCCATATTCTGTCTCCGTTTCTCGCTCTCCACTGCCGTAACTTTCCCTTTTCCTTCTCGTCTGTAAACTCGTTCTATCAGTAGCAAAGACAACAACGCCATGAGCAGGAATGGCATCGCCCCCGGACGCAGCCCTGACGATATCGTCCACTAGCGTATGTGCAGCGCTCATCATCGCCCGCTGCGTCTACCGTCTGGTGTTTCGATGTCACATCCACCCGACATGCCATCGTCGCTGGCGCATCGACGACTTTTACATGACCATCGCCATTCTGCCCCTCATCGGTCGCGCTTTGTGTATCTTGTATTCGTTCTACCTAAACCCGAATCATACCTACTATCCGGCAACGCAGGCTGAGGCAGAGGCTGAGGGCTGGGGTGTTGATGTGAAGGATTTGAACGATGACAGGGAGCTTTCGCACAAGTTACTTCTTCCCGCACGAATCTTTTACGCAATGTTGTACGTATAACTAAATCAATTGGGTGATTTGGTTCTTAACGAATACTGACCTTGGACGCACAGTCTGTGGTGCTTGAAACTTGGGCTGTTGGCCTTTTATTCCCGCTTCATCGATGTCTTTCGCTGGGGCAAGATGGTTACAGATGCGCTTTGGTGGTTCATCATGGCCACGTTTGTCGCAGTCTTTATAACAATCCTCGCCGAATGTCGACCAATGTCACTGTACGTTTTATTCTCCTTTAACCATTTATACGTCGCTGATTGACTTTTTTTAGAATGTGGACGCTCGATTACGATGACAACAGTACGATGACAAATCCGCCACTACCTACCTGATGAACGATCGCTAACACTAACATCACAGAAGTCAGATGCAATCGCGCCGTGGGCAATTTGATCCTTATGGCTGTCTGCAACATTATTCTCAACATCGCCCTCATCATCCTCCCTTTCCCGATGCTGCGACACCTCCGACTCGACCTCAAAGAGAAACTACAACTTGGCTTCTTGTTCAGCGTGGGCGCTGTGCTGGTTGCCATTACCATCCTCCGCCTTCCTCTAATCCTCAACCAATCCGTTTCGCAAAGGTCCCGATCAATGGTGCGTCGACTTGATATCTCTATACATGACTCTGGGTTTGTTCTAACAATTTGTCTAGTGGGCTTCAATCGAGATCCTTTGCGCATGCATAGTCGCCAACACTCCCTTCTTTTACGCCCTCGTAAAAGATCTAAAACGACAACACGACGACCGACCTGAGAGATCACCGTCCAACGCTACGAACCCGAGCGACTTTTATGACCTACAAAGCCTACCCTCTTCACCAGGCGCGCCGATACCGATACCACCAACGTTATCAGCTGGCACATCGAAATGTTCTATCAAATACTGCGAGAACGTATGAAAGAGTTAATAATACCTTATATATATCTATATACCCGAATAATGATACCCAATTTATTAAGATCTTCTGAGTGCATTTATTCTTGATGCTGGTTTGGACCTTGGCGGGCTGGACAAGCGCCGTCACTGAACATTTTTGGCGGGTCTTCCAGGGGGGTCTCCAGGCCTGTTGTCGCATCCCTCCATTGACTTGTGCCATCAGCTTCCTCTACCAACGCAGCCTCATCGGCCCAACCACCAAACAAGGTTGATCACCGACGAGAACTAACTGCTACAGACATCAAGCGAGCACAGCCTGCATCTCCTCTATCCTCTAATCCAAACCCGACGCGTCCTCCCCCCTCAACTTCTCAGCTCCCGAGACGAAACGAAACGACACTCAGCAAGCCCTCTTCGCACACGACCGTGCCGGGTAATCACCCGTTCCAACTTCGTCCCTGTCGAACCGACCCATATATCCTATCGCGCATACACGATTTGCCTCCTTCCGTAATCGGACACGAGGCCTTCGCGCACGTTCGTCGAGTCGACATGGTTGCTGTCTGATTGAGCGCCGTGGGGCATGTCCGAATCCCTGGGACGCCTGCGACTTAGCGATAGAGGTCTTTGAGCGACTCCGTCATGCCGCCCCGAAGCCCATCGCACATATCCACCTATGCAGCTAAGAGTAATCGGAGGTTCATGGCATGATGGCATTGCACCGTCTGGTCTTGCCTGCACTGCGCGTGCCGCCTTCGTGCTCGCTGTAAGCGACGATCAAACTGTCGAAAGCAAACATGTCCGTGTTGCTTTCTTCAAGAGACTCGATACATCGTATGCAGAATACCTCCCTTCTAACCGAGTACGCCAGAGCCCAGCTCTCACGTCGCTAGCACCCGATCATGGCTGCAGTCAACAGTCAACGACCACACGGACAAGACACAGCGCCATTAACAAACTACTCGCATAACTTCGTCATTCATCAATAACATAGCTCTATCATGAAACCAACGGCCAGCGACGCAAAACCCTGCAAACCTCCATCCATGTGCAGACATCCCCATTCGGCATCCCTCCCCCTGCCGCGTCTCGCCTCCTCCAAACTTCACTAAGCACCTCCTTCGAAGATTTGTAGCTCTCAAACCCGCTTCTCGAAAATCCCTTGTCCAACCACTCCGCGATATCGATCCTTTGCCGCCCTCTTGCTTCCGCCCCCGCGATAAATGCAGGCCATGCCGTTCCTGGCCCGAGCAGATTGTTCCTCTCGAGCGCCTCGTCGAAAGAGTGCAGCGAATCAACGACATCATTGACGCTGTCTTGCAGAACCAGCGGGTTCACCTTGCGAATTCGGCGGTAGAAGAATATCACCAACGCTGAGGCCAAGGCGCGCACCATGTGCATGTGTGGTGTGCCGCCGGGGGCAGAATTCGGGCTCGCGCTCATGGAAGGAGACCCTTTGCCATGTCGCGAGCGGAAAAGACACACTGCGTTCTCAAGATATGATGCTCGCGGCTGGAGAGCCATGAGCGCTTCTGCGTCTGGCTTCTTCTGTGCAGAGAGTCGGTCCATGACATTCGCTAGTCTTGTTATCTGCGACACGAGACTGAGCCACGTTTCGGGCACGCCGTAGATCTGCATGTACATGTTCTCTTGGTCCTGTGATACATCCGCCAGGTGAATGTCTTTGATGTCACGTTTTGCCTTTTGACCGTGCAACTTTCGCGGTTCAAGATGGAGGAAGTTGTCTAGGGTCATGTCCGGATTGATGGACTGCACGGGGACAGCAGCTGGTTTGCTTGTGTTAGCGTTGGACCGGGTAAACGGTGTTTCGATAGCGTGATTCTCGTCATGGAAGACGTTTAGACTCTCAGAGACGATGCGCATCCAGGCGTAGATATTGTGTAGGAGGCGAGCGCGTCGGGAGATGCTGGGTTTCGCGAGACCGCGCCAGCTGATGAGGCGTTCCATTTCAGTGAGACACCATCGGGTGTCTGTCTCGTTTCCCGAAAGAAGCTGAGCATGTCAGTTGTGACAATCGCGTAATGAGCCAATGTTTTACTTACTGCTGTTGCCAACACAGCGCTTATGCCCATCAATTGCTCCTTGTACTTTGCCTTGTTCGGTCCCGGTTGCGACTCCTTTTCGAGGCTGATTCTGAGGTGCTGCTTGGCTGCTTCATACGTCCGACTTGACACAGACTTCCAATGATCACCAGGTCTTGTAAGACTCGGGAAAGTGATGGGGTTTAGTGAAAGATGGAACGCAGACACTGCTATTAGAGCATAAAAGGTTGACAGATTGGCACGCTTGATCTGGTCCTTGTTCACCTCCAACATAGTCAACTCGCTCAGGGTCATGATGGCAGACGGATAGTGAAGGGTTCTCCACGCAGACTTCTCGTTAATAGGCAGAGATCCCATCTGGCTGATGACGTCGTCGTTAAAGTGTTTAAGCAGCAGTGGTGCATCCGTCATGAGATCCAGCTGTGGCCATGCAACGTCGTCCGTGACAGGCTCGAATGGTATCATCGTATCCAAGGACTCTGAAAATGATTCTTCGGGCCAGTTGATGTTCATGGGTAATGTATCGAAGTTTTCGTAAGGTAGTTGAGGTGGATTATCAAGCACACTGACATCCCAGGTGAACAGGTCACCCCAGTGCAGAAAGTCCAGCGACGTTGTTGAGAAGTCGTTCGGGACAACAGTCTCGTCAACTAGTTGATCGGTGTCGTTATCAATTGGTTCCGAAAAGTCTTGTGTTTGAGGTTCACTCAAGGTATCAAGGTCCATTTCATTAAACGAGACATGGTCTGAGATGGCAGTCGTCGCAGACTGGCCAGACTCAAACTTGAAGACCTGAAAGGGGCCGACTTCACAGATACTCGCTGCATCATCATGAACATCAAGACCTTTTGACTCTTCGTCGATCTGGTTAAGGGCAGCCGTCACTGTAAAAGGGACGTTTTTGAGAAGAGCATTGCTCATAAGCTCTCTATCAGCCTCTGTCAAAGGGAGTCAGCTCCACTATCCAGATCTACACACGTACCTAGTAGAGGTATGAAACTCGAACTTACCAGTAAACAAATGCCGTCTCGAGTACTGCTCCGCACCAACCTCAGCCGCCTGCGTTGGCTGTCTATCATAAACCTCTCTTCCTGTGGAAATCAACCACCGCAGAGCAGGCGTGAAACCCTCGCATACCAAACCAGCTTGTGTGCATCGATTACACTTGGGCAAGGACTGATCGCATTTGAGGTGTCGTTTGCGGCACGTCTTACACCCGCCGAAAGAGTGCGTACGTCTCGATCGAGAAGAAGTACCCATGACGATTGGATCCAAATCCGGTATGCAAAGTGCAACAAGAACTCTTGAAGAGGAGGCCTGTGTAAGTAATAAAACGAATGAGGAAGGCCTGGCAAGAGGTTCTGGGGGTGGTTTGCTTAAACAGGTGGTGAAATGAGGAAGGAAATCGGGATCTCATTCCTCTTTCGACGCATTTATCTTTCGGAGCAGCCGGGTTGCCGACCAATCAGAGGTAGACTGAGTCAAATCGATACTTGTTCTGGGTTAGTAGACGGAGACTAAGAGGTTCTAGGGCGGGTTCTCTCCATGTTTCGTTCTCTGGTAATGGGGTTGAGATGTAGGATAGCCAGATATCTATTAGATAGATATGCTAGTCGCTGTCTTCTGTGGGGAAATCTTGACATGACAAGGGAAAGGGCGTCAATCCGGGGTCCAGTTGTGGGTATCTCAAAGTTGAACTTGTCGCTAGTAATCAACAGTCCTGGGGATCATATCAATTATTGAAGCATGGCGAAAATAACTTGAGATACAACTTATGGCAGATTTGTCCAAGGTCAGATGAGAAGTGGATAAAATGATAAACAATTCTAAGGTTTGAAGCAAAAGTAAAAATACAAGACGAGTCACGATCAATATGTTATATGGATGGGAGGAAAACTAGAGCTGTCGGGGCATCTCACAAACAGGAGGTCATCATTGGATAGAGGCAGATGTTGTCAAAAGTAATTTAAATCATTGAAGGATACGCTATGCTTAACTATTTACACCTCTTTCACAATTTAATCCAGTTTCCCTCAAGCCTTGGCCTCAGAAGAAAACAGCTTCTCAATTCGTCGGTTGTTCCACTCCCAAGCAGTCACATCCTCGTACTTGCAAGGCATGCCCTCCTCAATGAACTCCTTGAGTGGGAAGAGGGAAGCACTGCGGTTGGGCTTGGCAAAGTAAGCGATCGAGTATCGCTCAGGGATGACCTGCTCGCCATCACTGGCCTTGATGGAAGGAGGGTATGTCACACGGTGGCATGCAGCCTTGAATGTGTCGTTGGTCAAGCGCTGCAGAGAGTCACCAATGTTGAGGATGATGTCTGTGGGGGCGGCGGACTCGACGTTGTTGAAGTGGCCCAGGTTCTCCTGGTCTTCAACTTGCAGACCACCGACCGAGTCCTGGAAGAGCATGGTGATGGTGCCAAAGTCGGTGTGCTCGGCGATACGTGTGGCGCTACCGTCGGCGAGTTCTGAGGCGGGGACGGCTGGGTAGTGGAGGATTCGGAACTCGTTCTCGGCGCGGTTGTGAAGGGACTTGAGGTGGTCTGAGGAAACACCAAGAGCGATAGCAAGAGCCTCGAGAAGCTGCATTTCAGTCTTGAAGGCCTTCTCGTAGAAACCCTCCATAAACTTGCGGAATCCGGGGAGCTTCTCCTCTGGGACCCAGATGTTGTCGACCAGCTCGTCTGTCGCGGAGCCAAAGTCGACAGTCTCCTTGATATCGCGGGTGGTCTGGGGTCCGAGACCCTTCTCGTAGCCGCTGATGTTGGCGACGTTCTCTTGACCGACGAAAGAGTAGCCACGGTTGGGGTTGGCCTGGGGAGGGTGCTTGGCGATCATCTTTGTCTCGAGGGGAAGCTCGAAGAAGCGCTTTGTTTGGGCGAAGAGCTCGTGGATGTCCTCGGAGGGGATGCTGTGGTTGACGAGCTTGACACCACCGCGCTTCTTGAGGAGGCGGAGGAGGGAATCGCAGAAGTCTTTCTTCTGGTCTGGTGTTCCGAAGAACAGGGACATGTCGAGGGTGTCTACGTTGAGGGCAGCCATGTTGTCGTGTGATGGATAAGACTTGAAGTGCAGATAGATTAGAAAGAAATGTACTCGAAGATGATTGAGTAGTAGTTGTTATTGTTTGTGATGATGGAGTGATTGATGTTTGATATGATGCTGTCCTAAAGACACTTTATATATCTAATGTGTCCGGGAACTGTTACTTGTTTCCCCATACTTTGCTCTTCCATTTTGGTTACTATTATGATTCAACCGATGATTACCTACATTGGGAACAATTCGAGAACATGTCAGAATCCCAAAGAGAATGGTAACTCCCTATCAGTAGGAGCCGTGTTAAGCCGGTTCTAAGAAATCAGCTGAGCGATATGCATCACAATTCAACCCGGGATACGCTGATCAAACACGGTAAGCAATGAAGAAAGATAGTGATCCCGAAGCATCGACACTAGACAAAGCTACAACCATTCCCCAGACAGAGAGTCAGATCGCTTATCGTCGCTGGTGGTGAGATAGGGATGAGTCGAGTAGCTCCACAGAACTGTCGAGGGTTGGCGCTTGGGCAAAAGTATGTTGATAAGTACTTGAGAGAAGAGGAAAGAGATCCCGAGCTTGTCAAGGACTGTCACTAGTCTGATTACCCTATACTTGTTTTGTCTTGAGAATAAGTTATCTATTGGATCAAAGATCGGTAAGTATATTTTTGAGAGTGGGCGATGCAACAAACACCATGCTGTTGACCGGAGTTGTCGGTAGATCCTCAAATTGAAGATTTGCACAATACCGGTTGTTCAAATTGGGCACCAAGATGAATCTTCCCAAAAATGCAACACAGATTCAACTGACCATACTCAAAGTGGCTGATCAAAGCGCCGGCGCATGCCGAGCCCAATACCATGGCCAAAGCACTGGATGCGACGATCCCTGGGCCTGGGGCAGATTGTCTTTACCAAGCTCGGCACACTTTCCGGAGTAACAGCAGAGAGACGCGAATGCATGTCTGTTGATGCATAATTAATACCATGCATAACGTTGCAGCAACGGCACGAACTCGCTGACGTTTGTCAACTGTGTTGCATTAAGAGTGGGATGAGATTGATGAAGGGACAGTAAATGGCTCGTTAATCGAAACGCGAGGTAACCCAAGCTGGGTCTCTGGAAATTTAACAAACCTTGTTATATCGCCCTAATTCGACGGCAGAGACCATCCACGTAGGCTGTGTCCAAGCGACACTAACAGACCAGAAGATCAAACAGCCGCCTTCTCCGGTCCTTGGAACATTTCTAGAAGGAATCCTTCAATTTACACATCTAGAACAAGAAACATCTCACTTCCACCGCGCTCACAACGCAGTCAAGCCACAGCAGCTCAAATAGCAACAAGAGACGGACTAAAAAAACGCCCAAGCCCCGACTTGGTACCAGCGGAAATGACGGACCTTCTGGAAGAGAGTTAAGCTTCAGGCTAATTCCTAGTCGGGACCCGGAGAGATGATCTCCTGAACTGCCGCAAAGGCTGAAACGCGTCCACGGACGGAATCAACGGGCGCGCTGACGTTTTTAATGTACGGCACTTCATGCCGCCTTACAATCTCACCGAAGGCAAAAGTCTATTATTGTCGTACAAAGCAGGGAAAGGGGAGAAAGAAAGAGGGGGGGATATATAGTCGTACAGATCTCGCCACACCAAACATATTTCCCTTTCTTTAGCAACACATTCATTCATTTTCAACTTGACCTCATACATTCTTTTCAATTTCTTTTTTCTTGTTTCATCTAACCATGCTTACTCTTAAATCACTGTCAGCCTCGCTGGTTGGCGTCCTGAGCCTCAGTGCCGGCGCCGCTGCTGCGAGCAACTCGGAGCTTGTAGCCTCCACCTATTTCGCTGGCTTCCATGCCAACCGAGGATTCCCTGTCTCGGCTATGCCATGGGACAAATACACCGACGCCAAGTACTCCTTTGCCGAGACCACCGAGGACGGTGGACTTGATCTCTCCAAGTCCCAGCCTGAGGAGCTGAGCTGCTTCGTCAACGCCGCCAAGAAGAACGGCGTCAAGGCCCTCGTCTCCATCGGCGGCTGGACCGGCGCCCGATACTTCTCTACCAACTTTGGCAACGCGAAGAACCGCACTGCTTTTGTCAAGACTTGCGTTGACTTTGCCAAGAAGCATGAATTGGATGGTCTTGACTTTGATTGGGAGTACCCCAACAGGCAGGGCCTTGGGTGCAACACCATCAACGAGAATGACACTGCCAACTTCTTGGAGTTCTTGAAGGAGCTTCGCAAGGACCCCATTGGCAAGGGTCTCTTCCTGACTGCTGCTGGCTCCCTGTTGCCTTGGAATGACAAGGCTGGTGCCCCATCCAAGGATCTTGGGGGCTTTGCTGATGTCCTGGATTACATCATGATCATGGTAAGCTGACATGACTATGAGGAAGTGAGCTTTATTAATAACACTTGTACAGAACTACGATCTTTACGGTGCCTGGTCAAACGTAGCCGGCCCCAACGCCGCCCTCTACCGAACCTGCGACGAGCGCAACACCATGGGCTCAGGTGACGAAGCCGTTACCAAGTGGAGCGATGCTGGTATCCCCCTTTCCCAGATCGTTCTTGGCATGCCCAACTATGGCCACGGCTTCAAGGTCAACTCGACATCTGCATACAACAAGAACCACAAGCTCAACCTGTACCCTACTCAGAACTCCACCGATCGCTTCCAGGGAAGCAGCTGGGACAATGATCCTCTCATCGACGCTTGTGGAAACCCTAACCCTCCTGGCGGCACCTACCCCTTCTGGAGTCTTATCAAGGAGGCCAAGTTCCTCGATGCTAGCGGTAACCCTGCTCCTGGTATTGCTTACACTTGGGACAAGTGCAGCAAGACTGTAAGTCAAAGCCTCATTATCTAATGAAAACATGTTCACTAACCAATTTGATAGCCCTTCCTTTACGACGAGGAGAAGCAGATCTACGTCAGCTACGACAATGCACGATCTTTCACTGAGAAGGGCAAGTATGTCAAGGCAAAGGGACTCGGAGGTTTCGCTACTTACGAAGCTGGTGGCGACTACAACAACATTCTGATCGACGCTGTTCGATCCGCTGTTGGATTGTCTTAGAGGCTTTGTCTATGAGCAAATTATTGCATCTATGTCTATTAGTAGGAGTTTTATGTCTTGTGACATTTATAGATGAATACGATCTTACTCAGTCCTATCAACAGAAAGTGATGTGACCAAGTTCTATATCTGGGGATACACAAACAACAAATGCATCCAACTCGTGATGGGGAATCGAAGATTCGCGATAATAAATACCATTGTGACTGTACCTAGAACACGCCAGCTGATCTACCATGAGCTTGGGAATTATTCCGGACAACCCGGAGCAAGGCATATTCGATGTGATCATCTACCAAGATGGACTGCGCCCACAATAACCTTGTTATAGCCACATTGGGATATACCCAGCGCTATTACCGACAACAAGCCAAGACGTTCATAACCACTAGGAAAAGAGAAGTACAAAAGCAAAAGGTGATACGAGATCCAACATAAGAACCGGACGTTACGTTGTATAGGAATAATTTAATCTCCCCATCCAACCATAGCCTGTTGTCTCCCCCTAAAGAGGAATTATCTCATGATCGACGGCTTACTCATGGAGAATGTTTCAGTCTCCAGCATCCTACTGGCTTCAGATGTCTTAGAATAACGTGATCAGCACTGCAGGACTATTATAGGGTGATACGGGCTAAGGATTCAGTGCATACCTCGTAAAATTTGCAAGTGCTTATGAGCGCGTCACACGGCATTAAGCCAAGGCGTGCTGTGTTGTCTGTAATGAGGCCTCGATATACTATTATTAGACATTTGACATGTAGGAAATGAGGCATTGGTGAATATTGGTAGGACAAAGTGCATGTATAAGAGCTCACGACTTTCTCTACTAGGTAACCTTATTCCAGAAAGACATTCCCCATCCGCATCCAACATTGTTCTCATTAAGCAATCTACAACCAAATTCATACAACCTCTCCACCATGCACTTCACCGCCATCATGACCGGCGCCGTCGCGCTCCTCGCCTCAGCGACTTCGGCCCAACCAACAGCCCGCCAGGCTCCTGTTGCCTACGCAAACGTCATGGTTGTTAATGCCAACGACCACAGCCAGCAGCCTGTTAGAATTCCCCTCGCGCAGCTCACAACCCTCAAGTACTCCGTTACTGAGCTGCGTCTCATCAGCCTCAGCGTCAACGTCCCAGACATCCCCTCGCCTGATGTCAAGGATGTTGTTTGCCAGCGATACCAGGACAAGTACGGTATCCAGTTTGGCAGTACCGAGTTCACCGAGGGCAAGCCTGCGCTTATTAGCACCAACCCTGTTGATTTCGGCTGGGTTCTGTGCTACCACAAGAGAAGCGACTGATCTTGCCAACTGGCGAGGTTAGATCATCCCAAAATTGAGAGATATTGGGTTAGAGGAAACAGGAGGGGAGGAGTTATGGCTCATTATGACTGTACATATTGTGATTTGGAACAACGGGTCTGCGCAAGACGCTTGAACAGAACGCAAACTTGACTGTGGCACAGTGAGGAACGGGCAGCAACATTTAGGAGAGCTTCGAATTCTAGAGTAACGTGTGTTTAATCTTCGATGATATAGTTAGAATTTCTTTACCAATCAAATTGTCCTCTTACTTCATCTTCGTTATTAGCAGTCTATCAGCTGAACATACCATTAGTGTTGTGAAATACAGTAATATCTACTCAGTAGCCTAACTTCTAAGGATAATTAGCGCCCTGCAGCCTAATCTTATCAGCTATTGTAACGTGGATTCCACGGCGCGGCCCCACGGCGTTTACCCCAAAAATAGTTATTCCCCGGAACACCGTGGAGTCTTATAACGGCATTTTGAAGACCGGATAATGTCAAAACCGCCACGGAATAGAATCACGTCTGGAGGAACATCACAAGATAACGAAACATGATCAATAGTTGGAAATAAGATTAGAAATCAAGAGGATACGCTCAAGTTTATAAGATATACTAAGGAATATTTAAGCATGTCGAAATTACCTCCATTGGCTTCGTATTGATACCTATGCAATAACAGCTCGTCTTTTGTTAAGCTCACAATTCTATACAGAAACAGAAGAAACCCAGTTAAGGACTTCCATCATGTCAACTGAATCTAAACTCTGGCAACCCCTCAAGCTGGGAAATGTCAACCTCTCTCACCGGATTGCTCTCGCCCCCATGACCCGTCTTCGCAACGATGACGATCACCTTCCACTTGACGCAGTAATTCAGTACTACAGCGACCGTGCCAGCATACCAGGAACTCTGGTTATTAGCGAAGCAACTGGAATCTCCAAGGCCGCTGAAGCAGCTCCCAGTACTCCCGGGATTTCTAGCCGCGATCAAATGCAGCGCTGGAAGAAGGTCTTCGATGCCGTGCATGACAAGGGAAGTTACATGTTCATGCAGATCTGGGATCTTGGAAGAGCAGGGGACCCAAACTACCTCAAGAGTCGCGGGTACAAGTACTCGTCTAGCAGCAATATCCCCATGGAAGGATATCCTGTTGCTCCTGAGGCGCTCACGGAGGAGGAGATTTGGCAAAAGATTGACGAGTTTCGAAAGGCTGCTAGGAATGTCATTGATGCGGGTGGCGATGGCGTTGAGATCCATGCATGCCATGGGTAAGTATGTCCAACTTTGAAAGTCTCACATGTGACTAACATACACATCTCAGATATCTAATCGATCAGTTCATCAGCGAGAGTATCAACAACCGAACAGACCAATGGGGCGGCTCAGTTGAGAATCGGGCTCGTTTTCTCTTGGAAGTCGTCAAAGCTGTGACCGAGGAAGTCGGTGCACAACGAACAGCGATTAGACTCAGCCCATTCGCGACTTTCCAGTCTGCTTACACTGCCGACCCTTGGGACCAGTTTGGATATATCATTGCGGAGCTCAAGAAAGCTCAGTACAAACTGGCTTACATCTCCTTCGTCGAACCCCGCGGCAATCCAGCTCAGACTGACATGACAATCAACACGCTTCCTGGAGATAATGTTAACCCTTGGGGAGACAAGAAGCCAAGTCTTGCTCACTTCCTAGAGATGTGGGACAACCAGTCTCCCGTCGTCGTGGGTGGGGGTTATATACCTGAAAACGTTTTGGCAGCTGTTGATGGGAGTTACAAGGGGTGGGATGTTGTGGTTGCATTCGGTCGATGGTTTACCTCTAACCCAGACCTGGTCTACCGCGTCAAGAATGGTATTCCATTGACGCCTTACAAGAGGGAATACTTCTATGCCGCTAAGAGTGAGTTGGGATATAATGACCATTCTTTCAGTCAAGAATTTGTTGAAGCTACCAAGGCCTGATGTTTGATAGAAATGGGATGGAGGACGGACTGTCTTTACTGTTGAAGCATGTAGATATTTACATTTGGTAGGATATTGATTCTATGTTTAAGCTCTTTGTAATTAATTCCCGTTTCTTTAAAGTCTTGGTAGTGCCAAATTTATCTCTTATTGTATTTACTAGGTCTTTGCCTTACTTATTGAGTCTAGGAGCTCTCTCTGGATCTCTCCACCAAAGACAAGCCTCCTTCCTGATTTCGTCTTTCTCAACCTTGGTATCCCCTGGCTGGACAACAATCTGTAGCGGCGACTCGTCATCTCCATGGTAAGCTGGCCACTCAGGACTACCAGGGTATCTGTGACTGTTGGGATTTCCACTCGTGACAAAGCTAGAGAGATATCCGTGGTAGATATGACTAATCTCGGGGTATTGGGTAGACTCCCCGTTCCACGTGTATGCAGTGTCTGCTGTATGCGGAATTCCTTGCCAGGCGGGGAAGCTATTGTTGGTGTTGAAGCGGACTTTCCATGTGGGAACACCGGCAATGGAGGTTCGGTATGCTGTCTCTTGACCAGGGCAGATATAAGCGTAGTCGCTCCAAGCGGCCGAGATACGGTTGTACTGAGTGCTGTTTGGCGAGTTTGCAAAGGGTGAGTTGTCGTACTTTGCCGGATCAGGATACAATGCGCTCAGCTCTGATAAATCCTTCTTTGTTAAAGCTGGTGAGATGTTGTGGAGGTAATCCAAGAACTCGCTATCCGTCTCAAGGTTGCCAGGTGTATAGAACTTGCCCTCGTCGTTGACGTTTGAAGTAATAGTTGGAACATGGTAGAAGGTTCCATCGTAACCGGACTGAGAGCCAGGCTTCTCAAATAAGGGTCCTCCCTGCACGGGTTGGAAGGGCCAAGTCAAGACGTCGTTGTAATCATAGAAAATCTTGGTGCTGATGTTTCGGATGCTGTTGATATCTGCTTCTCGGAGACATTTTAGGGTAGCTTTGTTGGTCTTCTCCTTGTCGCAACCAAGGTATGCAGTGTATTCGTCATACTGAGTCTTGTACAAAGGATAAGTATCGTTGGGGAAGGCTCTTGACGTGACAGATCCAGATTGATGGATGGCTTGGGCAAATAGCGCTTTGTTGTCCTTGCCGTAGTTGTGGAAGTAATGGATTCCAACTGAGTGTCCACCAGCAGAGCGACCACCAATAGTAACAGCGTTCTTGTCACCTCCAAAAGCTCCAATGTGTTTCTGAACGAACTCAAACAGTAGTCGCTGGTCACGAATACCGAGGTTTGAAAGACCCTCGTCTTTGAAGAGCTTAGATGGAAGAAAGCCGAGGGAATTGACGCGGTAGTGAAAGTTGACAACAACAACAGGTTCTTTTGATGAAGCCGCAAATGCAGCGCCGTCAAAGCTAGCCCAGCTTCCAGAGAAGAATGCACCGCCATGGATCCACACGAGGACGGGGAGCTTCTTACTCAATGGCACGCCTTTGGTTCGGAACACATTAAAGTTAAGACAAGCTTCGCTCTGTGACTCAAGAGGTGTCTTGGATGCAATTTCCTGAATGCAGGTCTTTCCATAGCTGTCGGCGCGTTTGACACCCTTGAAAGGCTTGGGCCACTCTGCGGCTTTGAAACGTCGATGACCTGTAGGCTGGAGCGCGTAGTCGATGCCCATCCATGCATCCACAGTAGCAGGTAGATCCTTCTTGGTGATGGTACTGTTGACAGTAGTTCCAGAGACACTGCCATAACCTTCGAGCTTGACGAGGTTGTAGTGTTCTCCATGTGTATGCGGTGTTGCCGAGACCTGCTGGACTGGGCTGAGGGCCAGCAACGTGCCAAGGTTCGTAAGAAGCTTCATAATGGCGGGGATTATACAGCACTGAAGGATATGAGAAGAGAAACACTGAAGACGAATTGGTACTCTATTTTATATCGCTCAGACCCATGACGATCGCCATCACCAACAATGTTTGCGTGCCTCCCCGCAAGCATCATGAACCCGGATCTGCCCCACGAGATGTGGGTTCAAGGTGTTTATCGCCTGTTTAGGGAGGCGACTAGGAATAAAGCCTGTTCGATCGACATATGAATCCAACATGAACGACCTAGTCGTGACTGTGGAGTAGTTTATGGTAGCATTGCAGGTCAGACTTCGGGGGTAAAAGTAGTGCCGAGAGCCATTCGCCGAATTACGCAATCCCGATATCTGCTATCCGGCCGGCGAGTGAAACCTTAATATGATCAGCTTCTTCTTTGTCTCATTTCGTTCTGGAGACTGTCTTTGAACATGTTAAACCCGTTTGCAATATGGAGTGGTGGGTGGTATAGCGTCAATGTGGTTCTTGTCACTACAGACATTAGACCCTGCATATGATTGCCATGCTTGCGTATTTACGACTCCATATATTAGGTACTCATATTATAGTCGAATCAACTCATCTAATCTCTGTATCTGGAGACTTGGGCCTCTTCTTGAGCTAGAATATTCGATATGACAACTGGAGACTAGGCTCTGCTGGCACGACTGTTGTGCCTACTAGCTCTCCACATCTCCTCAGCCTCTTCCATAGCATCTTCTTCAGTAACCGCAACATCCTGTGTCCTCATCTTCTCGAGAACGGTGACTGCTTCAGCCGCATATTCACATTTCATCCGTATTTGTCGCCCATACTTGAAGAACAAGAACGGAAACGGCACACAAGCCAATGCGAGGAATGCCGGCACAGAACTTGCCCAGTGAATACCAAGATTGTGGTACATCTGTTTTGTGAACAAAGGAAAGGCAGCGCCGAAAAGGGATCGAATGACTGAGTTGGCCGCCATGACGGACGCAGCGAACACAACATCTGATATCTATTAGCACAGGATACTCTTGGAGGGTTGACGTGCTTACATGAATCGATAAGGTAGTTGAGTAGTGCCATGAAAACCAACACAAGACCCCAGGCGAAGAAAACAGTACCAAGTATCGGAACAATCCAATGAATACTGTCAAAGCTAGTCCATGCAAACCAAAACAGGCCCAGGGGGATAAGAATAGAGCCCATCATTGCGGGTGGTAATCTGTCTTCGGCTTCTAACGGAGCACCTCTGGTCAGAGCTGCCTTAGCATAGCGTTTGTCTTCGTAAACAAAAGTCGAAATGGCCAGTGCAACTCCGACAACGATTCCAAGAAATGCAAGTCCGCCAACACCTTGATTCCAACCTCTTCCACCTTGGAAAACGATGGGGAATGCTGCAAAGCACATGTACATGGTGCCATAAATAATCGATATGTAGATAGAAGTGATTAGAATGATAGGTTCTTTGAACAAAAGTACCCATGGTCTTGTCAAAGTCGCTTTGAGGTGGTGAGCTGCTGACTTTGCTGGTCTATCTGCATCATAGCCCGAGATGTATGCTTTGCCTGTAGCTTTTGATAGTCTTTCAGCTCTCTTTCTGAGAATGTAGGGTGCATAAGTCTCTGGAATTAGTATTGATGCAACGATCCATATGGTGCCGGTGAATATCGCCATGAGTCCAAGGAGCCACCGCCAGCCCTCAGTTTCGGCCAAGAAGCCGCCTATGATGGGGCCTGAAACCAGTCAGTCATACATACTTCAGACACAGAGAATGAGGATCTTACCAATGGCAGGTCCTAGGAATGGTGCACCCGAG
This sequence comes from Fusarium subtropicale, assembly GCA_003670145.1. Taxonomy (NCBI): domain Eukaryota; kingdom Fungi; phylum Ascomycota; class Sordariomycetes; order Hypocreales; family Nectriaceae; genus Fusarium; species Fusarium subtropicale. The sequence goes on from QRAA01000082.1 coordinate 74,425, forward strand.
AACATACACATCGCCATGCCGCGTTCTGACTTGTCGAACATATCCGCAATAACAGCCGGTGCGTTTGAAAGAGGTGCCGACCCAATGGATCCGGTTAGAAAGCGAAGAATCAGCAACGCCACGATGGAATCTACTCCGGCAGCCCCGGCGGCGAATGCTGTTCCAGCCATGAAGCTAACAAAGAATATTTTTCGTCGGCCAAATTCTTCAGACAGAGGAGCCCAGACCAAGGGTCCTAGTGCGAAACCAAGAACATATAGCGATATACCGAGTGTGGCAACCTCTGAAGACACTTTGAAGTGTTGTATCACTTGCTTCATCCCTCCTGAGTAAGCTGAGCTGGCAAACGTCGTGGCAAGAGTAGCAATAGCCTGAAGGCCGGTAAAGAACCATTTCTTCCACTTAGGGAATGTCATAGCGTTTTCGGGGTCGTCGGGCTGGAATGTAATGACATATGGAGATTCTTCCGTGCCGCTTCCTGGATATTTTTGGCTGATGAGATCCTTGGTATCAAGCTGCGAGTGACCAAAAACACTTGATACCCTTTGGTACAAGGTACGAGTTGGCTGTTGCGAGTCCATGGTTGTATCATTCGCAACTGTTCCAGAGGATAGCGAAGAGGTATCAGAAGTCATGGTGAACCACGTATTTAGGGTTTTTGTAACAACCAAGAAACCAGGATAGATTATTCATTCCAGGATGATATATATACCTAGAGGGATTATGTTCAAACTTACAAAGAAATAGAAAGGGACATGCAGTATACCCAGACATGGGTGACATGTTTATCTCCCCGCGGGCTTACTGTCGGGGTTGTAGATACCTACACAGCCGGGGTATCAAGTCACTACATGTCTCCCTTTCTTTTATTTTGGTGGGTTTTCACGTTTCCAAAGTCTAATATTGACTTTCTACCAGTATATGTCTCTATAATTTGCCTGTGACTCCATAATAGATAGGACCCTTGTCTTTAGGCCACCACAGTTCTCAAGCAAGCTTCAGACTCATAGTGGGGTGTCATTATCCCCGGCCCTAAATGCGAGATAAACCCCCGCGGCCTTTCGCGCGGGATTTTCATTCAGCTCTCACAGGATATTGTTCATATAACCCCGAAGATTGAACATGGTAGCTGAGGTTTACCAGTAGTTTACACTCCGAAACGCCATGCCTCGTCCTACAGCACCAAAAATAACCAAGGCTTGTATGCCTTGCCGAGCGCGCAAGATCAAATGTGACGCCGCAAGCATTGGATTGCCTTGCAGTAGCTGCGTCAGCAGAGAGACTACTGGGGACTGTGTTCTACCAACGCGCAAACGCCGGACTCTGTAAGCTCTTTCTTTCTCGCCATAGCCTGGTTGCAATTGATTAACTATCTGTTGTTTTAGACGAGGCCGGAGTACCGCGTCGCGTAGCGCTCTCCCTGAGGATGACGGCCTCATACCCACAGTCAGTAGCATCCATTTGTCAATGAAGTAAAAAATCATTGATTGACGCATTATTCGATAGCCCGTATCTCACAATAGCCTTTCGCATACACACAGCAACGCGACTGACAACTCGAGTACTACGCCGACTGATAGATCTATTCATGCAGGTCAAGGAGGTACACTACACACACAAGATAGCCCTGCCTCACTGGAAATTCATCTACCGCGTCGGCCTCAACCTGACCTTCTTTATATGAACATCTTGCAAGACACCGTCAACAAGACTGCCACTGATCAAAGTGAGGCTGGAAACGTCACAGGAAACGATGAAGACAATTGTTTGCACACCCAGATACGTGGTTGGAACCCACTGTTGCAACTTGATGAAGTTGACAACGAGTATCTCACCAAGAAAGGCGTGTTCAAGCTCCCTGCTCCGCAACATATGTAAGTCAGCCCATCTAGGCGCAATTAGCATATCTCATGTTACATAGGGACGCCTTCATCAAAGCGTATTTCGACCATGTGTTCCCCTTCGCCCCGATACTGAACAGAGTTGATTTCATGGAGAGTTACCGATCAGGGGACTGCTCACTCTTTCTTCTACACGCTATATCAACTGCTGGATGCTCCTATGTACCAATAGAAGTGATACAAGCATGCGGTTATACTGACCGCTCAGCAGCCCATGTGGCTTTTTTCTTAAAGGCTAAGCTCTTTCATGACTTTCACTGCCAAGGAGGATCCCTCCCTATGCTGCAAGGCTGTATGATTCTTAGTGATATCATACCTGATCATCCTTCGGACAGAGACTTCCATTACTGGTTTTATAACTCAGTCCGATGGGCATCCAGGTTGGGTCTGCACAATACCAACGCGTCAGTTTACTCGATTTCAAAACCGCGAGGTATCTAACGATGAGTCAGGCGTCCACGAAACGAAGAGTCCCAAAAGCTCTACCGGCGGATCTGGTGGGTTTTGCATGTCAGTATTTCTCATACTGGGCTGGACATGATACTAACTATTCATAAGAATAGCGATGTCTTCTATTTCTTTGTCAACACTCAGAACTTGCGGCTACTAGCAACCGCACCTCTAATCGATCCCCTGACAAATGATGACTGGGAGGACGAAGATATGCGATCATTACCCGATCAATTATCTCCGATAACTCATCAACAAAAGGCATCTCTGGTAGCTCATAGCGAGTTGGCTCAAATCTGTAAGCTAAACCTTCAAACATATCGATGGAACTAATTCTCTTAGTCGGCGCGCTCACGACGACCATTTCGAGCCAACCACTACAAGACATGCAGCGAGTAATGCAACCAGTAGATAGGTGGCGGAGGGCTTTGTCTGCCAAGATGAGCCCCAACGACTCCTCAACAAATGAGGAAATGTATTTGCTCGAGGTTTTAACAACCAGCTACAGGTTTGAGTGTGTCGTGTGTCGCTCGCTGCGCCGCGGGCGATGGGGGGTCCGCAGTGAGGATGTACGAAAGTGGGCGCGAGACCGATTTCGCGATGCGACCCTTGAACTTGACTCGATCCTGAAGAAAGTACTTCTGAGTGGTATTATCCGGAAAATTCCGACAACCTTGTATGTTAAGTTCAGTTGTGCTGCTTTAACTGGCGTACCTAACTCTGCATTCACAGTATAACCACCATCGCGGCTCTTCTGGCACTGCATATTGAGTCTGCTTTGGACTCATCACAGTCAGATATTGCACGATCCATGGCACGCGTCTCAATCCAGTTTACCATGCTCGCTCTCAACCAGATACAGGATACCCCTGCTATTAAAAGAGCTTTGCCTGCCTTTGAGATGGTTCTCTCGAAGAATAAGCTATACCCGTCGTCCCTTCATGACGATGCGCAGGTACAAACGCATGATCATCAAGAAGGCAACATAGAGGACGAATCGGTGCACGTGGCGATCCAACCGGATCCAAGTTTCCCTCAAGATATCAATGACCAAATATCGTTCCTGGGTGGTGACATAGCAGGTTTCGAGTTTCTTGACCGATGGCAGATGGAACAGTTGGACTTTACTGGTATTCTGAGATGAAACTTGAGCGATAAGTGACCTGCTATAGACTAGACTAGCGCTTTTTTAACAGATGTATCAGATTGAAAATTCGATTTATGCATGAATTTCTTTTGCTATCTCAACTGCACATCTCAGTCTTCATGGTGCATATCCAAAGCGCCTCGTTAGAATATTCGTCCAAAATTATTCGCAAGTATTCACCCCAGTCATCCCTCCAGCCAGAATTAGCGAACATGGCGTTCGAGTATTCCCAGTAGACGGGTAACCAGGACGAGAACTCCCAGTCGATAATGACAATAGTCCCGTCATCTTGCACCATGATGTTCTTCCTCTGAAAATCGTTATGCGTGAAGACGGGACCCTTGTTGCTGTGAAGAACGGTTGGGAGAACATGCTGGTAATGTTTCACCTTGTTGTTTGACCATGCTCCAGTTTCGAGATCGAAGATTTGAATAAATGAGTTTATCAACTCTTGTTCGGTCGCAAAGGATGACGTGACAGTGTTGACGCCCGCTTGGGTGCGTGTAAACAAGTCGTCCAGTGGTGGTCCGCCATTGATGTCGCCGAAATAGCCTGGGTGTTGCAATTGGCGAAGCTGTTGGAATGAAGCGCGAAGAGTATCGGCGATAGAAGTCTTCCTTGTTCCGTCGAGCTCGGCCCACAGATCTTTAAGGGTCTTGCCCTGGATATGTTGCATGAGAATATACGTGATGACTCCACATTCCCCTTTCTGCTGATAAACAGCATAGACTTTGGGTACCACTAGAGAAGTATTTTCCGCGACGTAAAGCATATTGTGAGCCTCTATAGGTTTTACCTCAGGACTATACTTCATAACAAAATTGTCCCAGATCCTGACAAGTTCGGCGCTACCAGTCCGATGATCTGACAATGGCTTCCCGCTCTCAATATCATTTGGGGTTGGTAGTGGACCAGAAAAGTCCTGATCCTTGAACAGGACGTTGTAACGCGGTGGCTCAGCTGTGGTAGGCTCCATTGTAAGTAACAATACCGTAGATGGTGGTTTGTGTTGATTTCTGTTGGTCTGTGTCAGTTTTGGTGACCTAACAGTAAAAAGGTAGAAGATGTGAACTGGTCAAACTTGTGTATCATTCGGTTAAACGTGACTGACGTAAGTTAATAAGCGCTGGTCCAACGCTTGGTGGATGGGGGTGACTATCAACCAACACACGAATCACCTTGAAGGTCGAGCGAGGGTAAGAGACGTATCGCTCGGACATGGGATTCATGTAAGTAGGACCAACAACAATTTGCTAACCCAAAGAGTATCCAGGCAGCAGCGATTTACAGCAATTCGCCTGAAACATCAAAACTTTAGAACCAACAGGTCTAATAATAGTTATAACGTACTCAGGATTTATTTCTTTCTGACAATAAGAATTACAAAAATGTATATAAAGACTGAGATATGTCCCTCTTCTCTCAAAACCACAAGCAATCACCACATTCCTCAACAAATACAACAACCTATCACGGCCTCAATCACATCTACCAAGATCTCTTTATTGTATTCATTCATCTGCACATTGTTCCCTTTATTGAGATAAATAATATCAAACTATCATCACATAAAACATGCCTTACCTTTCTGTCTATCTTCTCGAGTCCATTGGCGTACCGCGAAACCACCACGCAATCTTTGTCAAAGACGCCAAGGGTGAAACTGGATTTATCTTTCACGTAATTGGTAACATACAGGCTGGTTGTGAGTTTCAAGTTAGGCGACAGGAATACGATCCGAGGATATCAGCAACTTTCGAAAAAATGACACAACTAGGAGTGATTGCAGACAACGATACGCCTCGCCTTCAGGCTGTCTGCGAGGGCAATCCTCCGCCGGAGAAGCAGTTCAATGGACCCAAGAGGATTGATACCAAAAAGCCTCTTCGACGTTGCCAGGAATGGGCAAGAGAAACAATCGATATCCTAAGAGAACAAGGTGTCCTTCTGAACGCCAACTAGGATGCCGGCCTGCAGCTTACGGCTCCTGGAATTCTCGGCCGGAACCATCTTTGCGACGCGATAAGCAATAAGTGGAACATATAGACTTGGAAACACGAGATCTATAAATGGACTGGTACCATCGGAAAAACAACTGTTAAAGATGTGACTATTGGAATATTGTGAGAGATATAGATGGTCTTGGGAAGATGTGCTTCGGTAGGATTTGGACATGGGAGGGTAATTCATGGATGCGTGCTGGATGTTCAGGATACGATGATGGACTATTTAGCATTGGAGACTTGAACTAAGGACGTCTCTTGTTATTTTACATTGTCGCTATCGAGACAGTACTTAGTGTCATCAAGAGGAAGAAATTTGTAATTACTCGATGTAATGTCTACCACATGTTAAAGTGGGATATAGATGTCTCAGATAATGCTGGCTACAATTCTACCCATTCTAGTGATTTCTCCCATAATGTCTTCGCTTTGCCTTCATCATATGCGTGATTCCCATAGCCAGGCTCGTATAACGAAGTTGAAGGATCCCACTTGCCAATAATCTGGCAATCTTCAAGATACTTTCCGCCCTGTCCTTCCAAGGCCTCAGCTGTCGCTGCCCAAACAGTCGTCGCAGCACCCTGCGGCGAAAACTTCCACACACTGTTCAAATACGGGTCTCCAGCCAGACCGCTCTTTTGCTCTTCGGATAGGTGCCTTCCCAAGTCAGTCAACACAGCACCCGGATGAACGCTCCAGGCATGGATGCCCTCGGAACCGTATCGACGTTCGATCTCGTTAGCAGTCCAGAGATTTGCGGTCTTGCTTTGCACGTAGGCTTTGTGAGGTTCGTAACAGCCTTCCATGTTGACATTATTGAAGTCCGGTTCTCCAAAGCGATGACCAAGTGACGAAAGCATGACAACTCGTGCTGCGCGGTCTGGTCTCACGCCCTTTTGTAGTGCTGGTCGAAGAAGGTTGAATAGTAAGAAGTGTGCAAGATGGTTGGTTGCAAATTGAGTCTCGAAGCCTTCCTTAGTCCGTCCCTCCGGAGTGCACATGACACCCGCATTGCAGATTAGTATGTTGAGTTTCTGGCTTTCTGATAAGAACTTGGCAGCGCATGATCGAACGCTGTCAAGAGACTCAAGATCTAGCTCAAGGAGATGAACGCGGTCATCTTGTACAAGATCCCCCAATGCTGTTTTGGCCTTGTCCAGGCTGCGGGCGGTGAGATATAGGGTCGCTCCAGTGAGATACAGCGCTTTTGCAGTGTCAACGCCGATACCTGCTGAACAGCCGGTGATTAAGATTACTTGATCTTTGAGTTTTCCTTCAAGGTTTCCGTCTTTGATGATTTGATCTGCCGTGGGTCGAGCGTCACCAGGACCGTTAGCAGCTTTGTGGACAGCGACGTATCGGTCAGTCATTGTGTTGGGTAACGGGGGTCTGATGCAGCAGTTGTTTGAGTCTACCTTGACAAGATGTCACAAAGGATGCAGCGAAATGAAGCCTCGATTGCGGGGGAAATGGATATTGGACTCTTATCTGAGTGACGTATCGGCATTATGAAGTGTTCATGTGGGCCTCGTCCACCGTGTTATTTTTAGTGTCTTCTCAGAACCCGATAATTTTCGGATTCACCGACTTTCACGGCAGACAAACCTAACTATCACAAATTCTCCGCATTCAAGGATGATCGTTCAATGAGAATAGCATATGGTGTGTGTTGGGAAGATTATCGCAGGCATCTCAAGACTTTCTAACTTGGCCCCTGGCTCTCATGCATTAGGTCACAGAGGAACCAGAGACTAGCCACGTTTAGTAGACGACTCGCTATCACGTATCAGCTTTCATTTACCGAAATGTACGGACACAAGCCGACACTTTGATATGGTTACACAAGCAGTTTCTATCCTTGTATTTATCCAACCACAATGCACATAGAATTGTTAAACGAAGAGCAATCTCCGATGACTGCCGAGAGCGGATTAACTGGATTGTACTAACATGACATAATCGATCAGATAAAGATA
>QRAA01000083.1:0-21486 GCA_003670145.1 Fusarium subtropicale
CCGTTTGGGATCCCAAACGGGTACGAAAGCTACACTTCTAGCTCCAGGGAATAATTTTGATAACGACTGTCCTTCCGATGCTCGCGACCAAGGGCGATGCTCTTTGCTGGAAACAGATATTGCTGAGCTCTCACCAAGCTCATCTTGTTGGGATACGGATGACCGAATATCTTCCTCTGATGTTCCACTGGACAGAAGTCCTCCGTCCTCATCAAAATTAAAAATCTTGCCAGTCGGGTATCTTCTCAAAAGAGCCGCAAGCAATTTCATTGGTAAGCCGGCATGAAGCTTGGATCCAGGGTCTGAATTGATGCTGGACGAAGTGGAAGTGGCAAAACCAAGAATACCGCAACATCGCCTTTCTTCTTCGTCGGCTATTTGCGATGTAGACTCGTCGCTGCTAGATGAAGACTCAGAAGTCGAATGGCTGCCATCGTGAGCCACTCCGTCGACTGCTGAGGCCTCAAGATTGGCATCTAGAAACAAAACACCCTCGATCTCGATTCCTTCACGTATGAGATTTGCTGCACGAGAAAATATCTTGGCGGTTGCTTTCTCTTTCATATTGGCCTCAGGCTCCCGGGCAGATGGGCCTTCTGAAGTAACACTGGTCATTTTCGCTCGGCCACCATTCCCGGATCTCACGGCAGTCGTCTCGCTTCCAGTATTGGCTTGCATCGGCACCTGTACGGGCAGCGTTTTCTGTAGAGTAAGATCCCGGAATCTTTGCAGTGCTTGTTGCTCGTGATTCAAAGCACCTTCTCTCGCTGCATCGTCGTGGAACGCAGGAGAATTAGCACCAGCTCTCCAGCCGGCCATGGTCGACTCTCTCTCCACAAATGAGCCTATTCCTCTCGTCATTCTCACACTCCTTCTATAGGCATCTCCCACACTCTTGGACTGAAGATAGTCCATAATATTCGAAGATACTTCTCGCAAGGCTTGAGTGTCGCTACAGCTCCAGGTTCCAGCTTCCCTGGGCTGAGGATCAACCACACAATAAACACCAATATCGACACCGGCGGGTGATCGTATAGGGACTGCAGCATAGAAACGAGCGGGACATCTTGATAATGGATGCGGTAGTTGGGATAGTCGGGCGTCGGCCTCAAGATCAGGTATCAAAGTGAGGGGCAATTCCGTTTGAGAAGCAGAAGGGTCATTTTTTTGCGCCATAAGAGCCCGATCGCAGACCGAAAGCCGGCGTGGAAATGTTCCAGGGTATAGCCAGAATTCTCCATGGTCGTTTGTCGATCGAATCGAGCCCGGGGCAAGGGACGATTTTTGCGTTGTCTCTGCAACGATATATTGATGATTGCGATCGAATAGAGAAATCAAGGCGCGGTCGGTGCCTGTCTTCCAGAGTCCTAGTTGAGCAAGAGATGCGAGAACAGTATCTCTCGGGGCCTTTTGTTGTCTGCTGGCTTCGTCGAATACATTGTCTGTTGGGGTATTGGAGCCTGGAGGAGATGCACCTTCGCTAGGCGAGTCTGTGATATCGTTGAGAATCGACGCTCCGTACCTAACAGTATGTGAGTGATTGCGCAAAAAATAGGCTGCCTGCTATACGCGAGCATGAAGAGAATGAAATAGAGGGAAATACAAACTTGAAAGATTCCCGCTCACGAGCTGATTCCGAAACCAGCTCGGGTGGGCATGAGGCCATTTTGAGGGCTGGTTACCGACTCTGACCCGAGTCGGATACAAGACAAGACGTTCTTGTGTAAATATTGAAAACCAATGAACAAGAAAAAGCGCGAGTGATCTAAAGAACTGCGCGCTATGATAAATATGCTCTCGACCTCGAAGCTGCGATCGACAGGGACGGTTTAATGTTTAGTCGCGTATGTCACAGGTAAGTCACAAGCTGGTATACTTGATGATGACTTTCAGAAGCCGTCGCAATCGAGCAATTGCTATGTGTTTTCGCGGGTGAAATATCACAGAGCTTGCGTGGTAGCATAGAATCCTACACCATCAAGCAGACTTATTAGTCTCTAGAAACGAACTGCCATGGCAACTTTTAAACAGCTTACCGCTAACAAATAATGCTGTCACCAATGGCTGGCCATGCCTGGTTGCCGGCAGATCTTCCAAGTCTCGAACGTTCGAAAGTTAGGTTCTAGACATTGGCAGAGTCTCGATTGAGACGTTGATGGTGGCGATGGAGGGGGGAAAGACAAGAACAATTGTGTTTGTTTGGTGTAAATAGTGGAAGTAGCCATCGCGGGGCCGAGACATGGAAAGCATCAACCCACAAAGTGCTTGGTTCTTGGCTTTGAAGATCACCTTACCTAATTACGTAGGCACTTAATTCAGTGTCACGGCAGTACTATTATTATTCAGGACTGCAATCCTGCCTTCTCCAGATGGACCCCTACATCACAAGGATGGATATCTATGTAGACTTGCAGAAGTACCCTTGAAATCGATCGATCCCTGCATGATTAATCTTGACAGCCACTTCTTACACACACTAACTGCGGTACACAAAACAAACTCCGACTTCCCTTGAATATCCAAACAAATGAAGATAAACAAACATTAGAAGATAAATTAGTACTTCACCTGTAATGAAACGGAGCTCTACTGACGATTCGGGGTGGCCAACATCTATTGAATCTCACCGTTATGAGTTTTACCTCCACGAAGCCTCTTCGACACCCCAATAATCTTTGAATATCAAAACCTCGCCTAACAAGATTTGATGCCTGAAATTCCTTGATATTGTCACAAGCTTGGGATTAGAGTGGGCACCGAAGGGGTCCCTAGGGACATCTGCCCTGGCTGTACCACGCTACCCAAGTGAATAACGACATGATGATGTAAACTTCTATCTTTATGGCAAATGGGTATTTCGTATCGCAGTAAAACAACAAGATGCCGAAAAGAAAGCTTCATATAAACGCCAGGGGTAATCTAGCTACGGTACCTGTACTAGCTATAGGCTTACCCTCAGATTCCGCTTTGCAACGCCATTCCATGCATCAATCCAAGAAGTTGATCCTTATTAGCCCCCAATATAGTGATAGACCTAAAACGCCTTTGTAAACAATGAAACCCGGGTCAGTTTTTTAAGTGTACATTTCATCATCTTCCACCATGCGACCCAGAATCAAACTCTGTATCACAAGCTCATCGTCCAGGACACGGATGTCCGCAATCTTGGCTTGTACTGGTGCTGATTTCCGTCGCCTCTTATTGCCTGTTATTTCCACAGGTGCAAGAACCGCCTCCACTGTTCCTGTACCCTTGTCGAGATATAACCAGTCGAATGGGTTTCCTGCTTTCTGATGTTCCAGCAATAATTCCCGTGCTTGTTGTGTCGAGAAAACTCTCGATATTGATGGACCCAAGACGCTCGCAAGGAAAATATAGGGCTCCTTAGCCTCGTTGCGTGACTTCTTTGTGTTTACAACAACGAGGACTCGTTGTCCATCCAGAAGCCGCGGTCGTTGTTCAATAACCTCTGCAAGTCTTGCTTCAGCCGCCGAATATGGAGTCAAGATTCGTGACCGAAGCGCATTTCCGAGCACAGTAGATGCGCCTGCACAAAGCAAATAGGGTTCCCAGTCCACAATAGCCCCCTTGCTGAGGCAGGCTGTGATCCACTGGGGAGCTAAGCAAGGAAGACCCAGAGCCAGTGCCTGCATGTATTTGACTTTACGCGAATGATTGTCAGCAATGAGTGCTGTGAACCCGCTCTCGCAACTTGTTTTGGTGAGACTCAGGGCTTCTTCCTCATCCATCACTGGACTCATAGTACTCATGATGGATGAGTGCTCAAACATGTCCTGAAACCCATCCGCGAGAATTGCTCCTCCTGATTGTGTAATTTTCGACTCTATCTTCTTACGCTCTTGAACTTTGAACTGGGTTGAAAAGGACAGTGCAAACACCATACCATCAAACAGCCGCCCAGTGCGAGGTATAGAAACAAAGCTCTGCTTGAAAGACCTGCTGGATTTGTGTACAACACTCCTTTCTAGCACACTTACGGCTGGTGAATGGTGCAGTTCGTCAGTGGATTCAGAGCCAAGACGTGGGTACCGTTTCGATATTCTTCTCGACTTTCCTGCTTGTTGAGGTGACTCTGATTTTGTTCCTGATTGAATACGCCCATTGCGCAAGCTATGGTTACCTCCAGGAGAAGGAAGAGCTATCGATTCTGGCCGATCAGAGCCAGGCGAGTCTTGCGTTCCGGGTGTTGTCTTGGCAGAACATGTTGGTGTCGTTGATAAAACACTCAAGCTGGACGATGTTGGTAAAGTTTGTCCGGCCGAGCGACTGGCCAGTGGTGTTACTGGAGTTGTCTCAGCCTTATCACTGCGTCGTGAGCGAGTAGTCATTGGCGGAGGGAGGTCTGCGTAAACATTGCGAGCCGTCTTCTTGGGCCGCGCTGTCTCAACCTTGATCGACTCCTGGGGTGGCTGAAACTCCTGCTCTGGCTCTTCTTCGATCATCGAAACTCCAGCCGCCTTGTGCAAAGGTGAGGACATGGACATTGGTCTCGGCTCTATTTCACCTATGAACCCATCCGAGTTAGAAGAACTAAGAAACGGATTCCTGCGTTTTTGCCGAACTACACGGCCATAGGTCCTGGCGTTCCGTCTCCGTGGCGGGGGCAATGACGAGGGCTCAGAGGGATTATTTGATCCTTGTGGCAGATCATCATTATCCATTCGGAGCCGCGGTAGCTCAGGCTCCGATGGCTCTGGATATTCGACAGGTGCTGTGGGTGGTAGGGATGGTGCTGGACTGGTGGCCGGTATCATATCTTCATCCATCGCAACATTGTCAGCATCCACCAATACCGTGTCGCCATCGTGGTCAACCTGCTGGTTTTCGGGAGCACTGTTCCCAGGAGTAGCTTTAGTCGACGCAACAGGAAGTTCGTTAGAAGCCACCAGTCCTTTCTGAGAATCGTCCACAATAGCGGGCAGCTCTTGTCGCTTATTAAGATCGGTATTAACTTGAGGCTTCGCATGGCTCGCTTCAGGGTTATCATCCGGCAAGAGCTTTCTCTTCTTCCTTGATGGCTGTCCCGTAGAATCTTGCCATATCTTTGGTGTGAAACTAACTCGGCCCAGTTCCTCGGCAGCCTTTGCTTTTTTCCGCTCAATCCTCTTCCGTCTCTCCATCCGTCGAATTGCGTCGTCGGAATCATCATCAGAGTTCATAGGAGAGATCACAATTGATCCCAGTATCTTCCTCTCTTGTGACTTTTGCATGGGTTCGTAATGGGACATTGGTTCAGTAGTGCCAGAGGACCTCGGTGCTTGCGCGCGGGGCGTGGATTCTACTGATGGGGGTGACTCTGGTATCATGTCACCGCTAGCAGATCGGCTATTCAGAGGTGTTTGCGCTCGCTTTGGATCCTCATGGTTGTCCGTCAATAGAGTATCGGGTATCTCATGTAGACGTAGGGGACTCGATGTACGAATATCGGTTGGTGACGAAACATTGGCTCGATTCTTCAAGGGCGACGTCTCAATCAGGTTCGCCGATTTCGAGTCGAATAATTTCGGAGACGGTCGTGACGATGTTGGGCTTATACGTTTAACAGCAGAGGAAAACTGCGTCTGGCCGAACAATTGACTTCCGGCCAGAGGGGCAACAATGTTCGGTTTTGCAGCGAATGGGTTCTTGGGGACGGCGGGGGTCTCGAAGGTCGGGGCGTTAGGACGGCGCGGTGTTTGACCATTGTTCAACTGCGAAGTGTCATCAGGACGCCTCCAGTCACCTCTAGTGTTCTCGAAGCCTGCATCCTCTGAGACCTGGGATGATGGTCGGCCGAACTCGCTTAAGTTAGCAAAGTTGACGGCTCCTGTGTCGTCATCGTGGAGAGGCCTGGGCTCAAGAGACCCAGACTGTGTATCAACTGGGACAGGACTGGAGGGCACGAAATCGCAAAATTCACTGTAATCACGGTCGAAGTTGGCCTGTGTCGGAGTTTGCTGAGAGAAATCCATCTTTTGCAAGGCGCCAACTGCAGCGCTATTCGGCGGCTTCGTACTCCTGGTCAAAGGCTTGGGTGCATCGTTTTGCACTGCTTGCGGCTTCGAGCTGTCATGGCGCGCAGGCAAGTTGCTGAAATCCTGGGGATTGGTAAGAATGCCGTGGCCTGGAGTTTTGCTTCTGTCGGTAATCAGGTTAACGCGGTCCTCGCGGCCCTGGGTAACGCCTCTCTGTATGCTGGTCTCGAGAGTACATTGCTTCTTTGAGTGTGTCAGTGCCACCCCTGTCTCGTCCCAGTGCGACGGATCGCCACTTTCAGAAGCGGGTCTCTCTGAGCGCGCCGTGTCTGTTAACGCGTCGTGAGAGGCAGCGACCTCGGATGCTACATTTTCGTTGACTGTTGGATCCGATGATGGTACAACGACTTCGCTCGTGGGTGAAGGTATCAGTACTGGAGCCTCCGTGCCAGCTCTCGAAGACGATGCGAATTTGGAAAGCGAACTGCTAAACTGTGTGAAGCAGCAAAAGTGTTAGTGCATCATGAGTGGTTACCCCCAGTGTAAAGTGATTTCAGCTGCACTGTCGACGTACCCTGCCGACGCCAAACTCGGCCCTGTAGGCCTCAATGATAGCCTGGCTGTCCTGTGACTCGTTGTTGCCTGCTTGAAGCGACTGGGATTCCATCATTTCGGTGATTTACGCATTTTCGAGTTGAAGAGTAACAATAACGGACGATTGTTGCGAAGAAGTCGGAACAAAGACGTGGACGAAGCGCAGCTCTCTCTTTGCGGCTAAATTAGAGCAAATTGACCGGAAAGGAAACCAGGAGGGACGACTGCGAACGTCTGTGACGCGACAGCACGTGACATCCATTAAGAACTTACAAGACCACTCTCTGCCCCAAACACCATTCAAATAGGAATTGACTTTACAAAAGTACACAAAAGAGACTCAATTTTCGAGAATTTTCATCTTTTACTGTCAAAAAATGGCTATGTATCTGACATACCGGTTTGTAGGTGGACGTTGATGACCAACAGCATCGACCTCACACACTGTCCATGTGATAAAGCATTCATTCAAAGTTAGGGATACCAAAACATAAGTGTCTTTGCATTTATGTCCCTCCTGATTCTTCCATTTCATTTCATACCAGCCAGGTAAGTCACTGGGATAGTAGGGCTTGCGGATTCTAAGGATGTTTGTTTGTTATCAAGCAATTTGGTTTCACAATCCAGCGAGTTTGGAGGCAACAAATGATAAGAATATACGCACATATCGGCTAATACAGCCGCAACTTTCACAACGGTTTAGCAATCATATGTGATTTGAGGATCTAGTCTCAATCCACATGAAATCCAAAGCTTATCAAAAAGTGCTCAAGAGTTTGCTGCCACCGGGTTTTATGTTTTTGTTCTAGGCAGGTGGGTAGCAAAAAAATAGGGACTTGAAGCAACCCAGACGAAATTATTAGTCCACTCTTAGGCTACATAAACAGTAAGAGTGCTCTAACATTTATGCCATACACTACCTAGGTAGGTAAACAAGTATCGGTTTTTATGCAACCCGCCTGCTAGGTTAGCATATTGGTGAAGTCTCTGTTACCTGACAACAACATACTAGCGGGTATCCGGAGCCCAGATCACATCATTCTGTAGACAGTTCTTTGGTTGATTGCAACAAATTAGACAAAACTGCTGATCATTGAACTCCACTTTGCGTATCGTGAAGTTCCATCCATCAGACATGAGACAGTCCTATCTAGGGCTAGGGCTCTTTGTGCCATAAAGACTGTGAGCTTGGTGATATCTCATAGTGTTTAAGAAGCAAAAGTACCTTCCAGAAAGTGTTTGGGTTTTGAATACAACAATTGTAGACTCCATGTTTCTGAGAAGTGCGACCGACATTTGCATATTATGACCCAGAAAAATTGCAGAGCGCAATTTCCAATTAGAGGGGGCTTGTTTGGCTGTTGTTGGGGTATCGTACCTTAAATTTGTCAATGCCCACTGGAATGATTCACATCTATCCCCGGTGCCGGTGCTACCACGAGTGATGCAACTGCCCCGCTCCGATGATGCCCCGCGTCATGCCCCGCGCCTTTTTTTCCATCCTGCAACATCGACATACATCGTGTTCAACGCATTTTACAGTAACGCAACATGACGATAAAGGTTATTCTTGGTACTCAATGGGGTAGGTTTTTTCTCTTTCTTCCCTTCGCCTCATCTTGCGGTGTCTTGGTAATACCATATATCGAAAATGGGGTGATGTGGTGTGGTTATAATATTCATGATGGACATATGCTAACTTGATGAATTACAGGCGATGAGGGCGTATGTATTCTCTTCCGATCCAAATTCAATAATTTCCTATATCCATACTCACCTCGATTCACCTGAATTCTAACCATGTTATGCGATATAGAAGGGAAAGTTGACCGACATCCTTGCCCCTGAGGCACAGCTTTGCGCCCGAGCTGCTGGAGGTCACAATGGTAAGATTTGACCAAAGCGCTTCAATACATGGCGAATGCTAACAGATTTCCCAGCTGGACACTCTATTGTGTTAGTCGAATCTGTCTTGAATAACTATTCTTTTTTACTAACATCCAACTTCCTCCTGATAGCGCCAATGGAGTATCCTACAGGTGCGCGCAAACAAACTCGAAATTCTCCTAACAAGTACTGACCAGCCTCTAGCTTCCATCTTTTGCCAAGTGGACTTATCAACCCCAACTGGTATTATCCCAAGATATGGTACTTCTATGATTCGAAACTAAAACCTTTAGCCTCAACTTCATCGGCAGTGGTGTTGTTTTCCATGTGTAAGTATCTACGTCACTGGGCCTTTTCATGAATGTTCCACATACTGACTCAACCTTAGCCCAAGCTTTTTCTCAGAAATGGCCGCATTGATAGAGAAGGGCCTGCCCTCTGTAGAGGATCGTCTGCTCGTATCGGATCGTGTTCACATTATCTTGCAGCAGCACATCGCTGTCGATGGACTTGAGGAGATGGAACTCGGAGGTTGGTCCTTGCAACTGCAATTTAGCAAGATGCGCATCTAACTGTTCAACAGACAAGAAGATCGGCACCACGGGCAGAGGCACGTCAATTATTCCTCAGGATGCGTCAGAAACACGAGACTAGGGCACGCGCGAGGTGTCGGCAGTCATGATGGAATTTAGTCTCGTGTGCTTTGGCACCCCTGGAGTCTTTCTGTGTTGGAAGTTAACTAACGTTGGAGACAGGCATTGGCCCTACTTACTCTAAGGCTTCAGCAGTAAGGCGAATTGGTTTCAGTGTCTCTTGGGAATTCACTAATCTCTTCACAGCGAGAGGGCGTTCGTCTCGTTGACGTTTTCAACAAGGAGCTATTCGATTCCAAGCTTCGACGCCTCGAGGCCGGTTACCGCAAGCGCTTCGGAGATCTTTTCGTATACGATGTCGAGGAGGAAATTGCTCGATTCGACGAATACCGACCGAAGCTCGCCAAGTACGCCGTCGATGGTGTATCTTTCATGAAGGCAGCCCAAGAAGATAACAAGAACATCATTGTTGAGGGAGCTAACGCACTCATGCTTGACATCAAGTACGGCTCGTACCCCTTCGTAACTTCGTCCAACACAACAATCGGTGGCATTATTGGCGGACTCACCTTGAACCCCAAGAATATCACCGAGACAATCGGTGTTGTTAAGGCTTACACAACCCGAGTTGGCCAGGGAGCGTTCAAGACAGAGGACACTGGTGAGATCGGAACCAAGCTCCAGGAGATTGGACGAGAATGGGGAACATCGACCGGCCGCCGACGCAGGTGTGGATGGCTCGATCTTGTCGTTGTCAAGTACAGCGCTTCCATTAACTACTACTCTGCTTTGAACCTCACAAAGCTCGATGTTCTGGACACTTTTGAGACGATCAAGATTGCCATTGCCTACAAGGTTGACGGAGAGGAACTTGACCACTACCCCGCTGACCTCGAGCTCCTGGAGCGCGCCGAGGTGGTGTATCACGAGATGCCTGGCTGGCAGAAGCCAACAACTGGTGCAAAGACGTTCTACGACCTTCCTAAGCAAGCCAGAGAGTACATCGAGGTAGGGTAAATGTCGCTGTATGAGTGAACCACGCTAACAAATATCAGTACATTGAGAAGTTTATTGGGGTTAAGGTATGCCTATCTTTGTATTCCTAATTAGCAGGCATGTTTGCTAATATCTTCTAGGTCAAGTGGATTGGTACCGGTCCTGACCGCGAGGCCATGATCGCGCGCGCTTAAGCGATCGCCATTGTACATGGTGTTGATTGTACGCACGCATGGCGTTTTTTCAACCATAGAGCCTTCCAGACAGGATACAATAGCTCATTTAGTTGAAGTTATGGATTTGGGAACAGTTTTCAGTTCGTTTTCGGAGCTAACAAAATAGACTTGCGGATTTCTTGCGGATTCGGGTGTCACGAAGAACGATGATCAGCAGTAAACTGGATAATATCAGTCGAAAACTTACACAACAGTCGATGACAATTGGCCGTCTCTTGAACTTTCAGACTACCCATATACATACGGCCGAAGAAGTCGATATCGGGCTATTGTTGGGATGAACTAACCTTACATAGCATAACACAAGTCTGAAACTATTGCTATACCAAATTCATTCAACAGTATTCGTTGTGAGACTCGGAGATCAACATTATGGGTTTCTGGGCAAAACGCTGTGAATGACTAGAGTATTCACGGCTGGTTAAGGGGTGTAAGATTCGTGTTGTTCGATGCCTACAACTGCATACTATAGAAATGGAAATTTGTTGAATTCGTCTTGTCAAGTCACAAGTGTGTGTCCATCTTGCTACTAGGGTGATAGTCTATCAACCCCTGATTTGGTATAGGAGCACGTGGTCTTCATAACCGCCATGGTCATGCCAATGTCTTGTCTTAATTATAGCTATGCTGGTATGAGTCGCGTGATTTAGATGAGTCTGTTGTATTAGTAAATAGGCTATATATACATAGCTTCTCTACCTCTAACGTTGTCTAGATGTTGTCGGCGAAGTGCAGTCAGGGACAACAACTCTCAGATACCAAGGTAGTTCTTTACACTGAATCTGTCGACCGTCTTGTTTCTAATCGAATCGCGCGTATCCAGTATCTCGAATATCCAATATATCGAGAGCCCCATGGCTTAATCGACTCTATTACTGCTATCTTCATACTATTGCACTTCCGGGGTATCACTGCTAAGCTCATATCTCTTTTTAAGAGTGATCCGTCACGAATATCCAATATATCGAATATCCAGCATCTCCTTTTCACATTACCATAGAAGTCTGTCCACGTGGTGACAGCATGGGCAAGGTATACTATACGCCTTTGAGCACAATATGCCCATGTATGAGATGGCATATGAGTTCAATTGGCTCACTAACACTATCTAACTCTAATTCTGACTTGAAGCGTGGATACATCCTATAGGAACAGTCTTGGGTCGCTTCCGTCTTGGAGCCGCAATGGAGCAATTGAAGTCCGCATATGAAGCAGTGGACACATCTTGAAGAGTGGACGTATTCCTGCGATATTTGATGGCACTGCATGACTTCCCTGGCTCTGAGGGTCCAGGCCGATGAAGGTTTTGTAAAATTTCTCCCTGGTATGCAGAGGAGTTGCAGGATTGAGGAGGCAACAACTGAGGGAGACAGGCATCTATAAACACGCCTGTCTCCATCCAGAAAACACTAGACATGTGTCACTTATAGACGCTGTCGATAGTGTTCGCTGTCACCTTGCTTGTGGAAACAAACATAAACTTACATGCCCAACGTTGGGTGAAGACATGATGCATTTCAAGACAAGCTCCATTCAGCTCAATTGATTGCTCTGATACGAGACAGCAGGCGAATATCCCTGTATTTATAGTTTCTATTACATCAATACTTTGACATTGACTTTGGCCAGCTCATCGTCAAGGTTATTGCTGTCAAGCTCCATTCGAGATCGACGGCAATTGCTCCGCGAGGTGAGACAAGACGGCAAAAGGCCTTATCCTCAACTCTATTCCCTGGTGCATTGACTAGACCAGCATCATGTCTTTGCCCCCAGCCAGCTCATCGTCAAGGTTATTGCTGGTGTTGTTGCGGTCCAAACTCCATACCGAGACCCTCTTCGGTCAATCGTGAAATCCACTTCTAGATCCATTTTGATCTGCCGCCACGGTAGTCATCCGGCTCGGTGTAATGCGGCCATCCGGACCGGTGCGGAAACCTACAGCGTACAGCTCCTAGTGTAAGTGGAAGAAATGCACAATACGTGAATGCGCTGGATCGGTATCAGGCTGCATGGCAGGCTTCGGGTAGAAGCAGTGAATGCATAGTCGTTGTCGTGTTTAGCTTAGTTTAGGTGCAGAAGCCTCTCTCTCCAACTGGGAGGACGGATAAGTGCAGGTAAGAGGGGAAATTTGGCATCTTTGGGTAAATTGCATGGTATGACATGACATAATCCACTTTCCATGTCGTTGCTGATGATATGTCGGAATTGAGCCTGGAAGGCATTCAAGTGAGGTTAGTGAGATGTTAGTTTCTGAGGTGAGGTGAGGTCAAGACAGAGTCTGGACCATGGTAGGCCTGAGCCAATGCAGCAACCAATCTTGTATCAGACGACTCTATGCAAAGGACGAAAAGCGCTCATTGCGTAGGCGTATTGCACCATCATGCTTATCGCCAAGCACTTGATTCGAGTAGTTCATCGACTTCACTCTCAGTCTTGAGCCAAAGCGTAGAGGAGCATCAACTCCGTTATCACTACCCTAGACCAATCCCCCCTATCGCAGATCTTCATTATCCCCCCCACGGAAATGGAACATCACCAAGATCATCACTATGGTCCCGTGAGAGGTCAGCACACCCACCCCTCACTTTTCTACTCGCTTCTACTGTGGTCAAGCCAAGGGCCAGAACGCGCCCTTTCCCTCCTGTCAAGCATGTCATTGACAGTATTGGCAAGAGTCTGGCCAGGGTCTAGAAAACAGGCGAGTTCCTGCATCAACAGTAGAGACAGAGTACGGATGCTACCTCGTCACACGAAAGGTCACATGGCACATCCATTGCAGCTTGATACTAAGACATCACATCACAACTCAGGCGCCACCTCCGCAATTTAGACCCCCTTCTCGTTGATCGTTGCAGAGTACATGGTAGAGCAGAGTTGTTCTGTGCAGCGTTCCCTTTTGCGCACTAGAGTGTAATCAGGCAAGATGATCACAGCACCGACCTAACGGAAAACGTAGAATGGGTTGGCGAAGACTCAAATACAGACTTCCATGACTTGGGGAACATAAGCGGTCACGAGAGAGGGGGTGTGACCTCCTAACTCGAGTTGAATTAATAGATACTCTATCATGACTCCATCACTGAGCTATCCCTCTACCAGGCATAGTGGTCTGAATAGTTGCGTTTCGACTAAAATGAGTTCGAAAGCAAACATGCATGCATGAATAGCAGAGGCTGTTTTGATAATCTCCCTTTGATGCAACAAGATCCCATCACGTATTGTGCCGTCCTGCAGGAGGCTCAAGATAAAGGATGGATGTCGTCAGAGCTTTGCCGCAGACTGCAGACTGGGGGCCCGAACAGTCGGATCTTGATGGGCGACTAATACCTCAGAGTGTCACGGAAGGGTTGTGTTTGCTTGCTATTCTCTGTCAGCCACCAAGAGATGTCAACGTCTGTCTATTCACTTGATGGGTATGGGCAGACGGGCTTTGTTGTCCAGCACGGCACAGCACAGACACAGACACAGACAGCCCCAGGGCCACGGTACTGTAACAATCACACCATTCTTAGTGTAAGCGCCTACTGGAACAAACAAAGATATGATGGTCCACGGGCTCGTAATTCTCTACGTATATGCTATTATAAATAAGATTCCACGGAGTATCCGTAGCCGCTACCTCCTGACTTTACCAACAATGGTAAAGTTTCGATAAACCGCTGCGGACGGAAACCTCAGCCACCGACGATGCCGAGTCCGAGACGAAAAGCCTGGAGAAATCCGGGGTAATAGTCAGTTGTAGCGTGTTAATTAAACGACTGACGAGGGTCAAAAGTCTGGAGACGCAACTCAAAGAGGGGGTCGCTGTTCTGCCAAGACTCAACCCTCAGTTTAGTTCAGTGCAACATGGCACGCTGTGACAACCTCTTCTCGGTTAGCGATCAGACCATGCAACCTGCAATAGCGAAAACACAAAATGACAGGTAAAGGTGATAAGGATAATTCAGACAATTGTAATTGGGACTTCGGATATGGAATGCCATTCATGATAATTAGTTAGGTACTTGCTGTAGGCAGCCGCAAATGCAGGCGCCGCATCCATAACTTGACTTAGCAAGGTACAGCTACAGCCACGGGGCAGCCATAGCTTAGTTCAGGACTACTACATACAGGCTACAGGCACAGCTACAGGCATCCTCGACTCCCCCCGCAACCCAACGTCCGTACACCAAAATAATAACGACGAGTCTCATTCTCTCCAACAATCACCCAAATGTCCAAAGTTCCCCACGTCAAGAGGCGTAGCACAAGAGTCTGGGGTGGCTCAGAGGTGATTGGCTTACGTCCTCAAACTGTTGCGTACAAAGAAATGCAACCGCGTGGCGATCTCAGCTGCCAGAGGTGCTGCATCGGTTCTATCCTGTCCTGCAAATGAAGGTCATCGTGAAGACTGACAGCCAGCAGTCGACAGACTTCCAGACAACCACATTCTCCTTGAAACTCCTACAACAGAAGGAGCAACTTGATGCAATGCAACAATATCCCGATTTCGATTCGCCCCCCTTCACAATCACCAGTCTGTATGCCGTAGTCTCGCCACGCACGGCTGTTTATGTCTCGTCCTAGAGGCTCATGTTCTAGTGCAACCTGACGAGTCTCTTCTAGGACTTCTGCCGTACAGACAAAAGACATTCGCCTCGTAGCTCACGAATGAGGTATCTCGTCTTGTCAGTTTCTTTTGAGCCGCTAGCATCCGACCCCAAGCCGTCTTGGCTCTTTGCCTCTCCTTTGCCTCCAAGCGAGGCGGCCGAAAAGGGATCTTCGATGGTCCCGGCGTAGGCCTTGTCGATTTTGTGTACCGTTACGCTGGGGGTTTCAAAGGTGACGGACGCTTGAACGAAACCCTTGAGCGCTCACGATAGCCTGCTTGAGTTGTGTGCAACCCCCCATGTCCTAATTGTCCACTCAGCGCAGCCACGGGCATTGCACGGCAAGGTCGAATAACCCCCCTGATAAGACACGACGGCAGGCTTACTTTTGTCCAAAAGCGTGCAGCTGCAGCAGTATGATAGGAATTTGACCCCAGGCGCTGGTTGGTCTTTGTATTTGATCAGGACAGGTCGGGACGGGACAGAACAGTAGCAAGAGCAGGCATCGCACAGACGTAAAGCCGGAGATATGCTCGAGGATGGAAACATATTTTTGTTTGTCAGAAGTCGGTCGAGTGGCCAGTACTGCTGTCCCCTCGCAAGACTCTTCACTTGAAGAATGTAAGCTGAGAAAGGAAATAGAAGTTGTTCCAGAGACTACCTATTTCAGAATACCATTTCAAATCTGACTGTGCCACTACGTAACTATACAGCAGAGGCCATAAGAACGCGTATCCTTGCTGGGTGCAGCAGAACCTGCAGTAGAGGCACCATGGCAGGACGGGCCCTGACAAAGTGACAAGCTCCTTGATGCAAATTTGCGCCTAGCCCAGCCGAGTTTTTGGTTCAACAAAACCCCGGTTCGACAAAAGATACGAGTGTACATGAAAGAATGCGGGGGAACGCAACGTTGAATGTGATCTGTCAGATCTGCCTTTTACTAGCAGTAAGCAAGACAGGGGACGATGCAACGCAACGCAACGCTTCAAGTTAGAGCCTAGACCACCAAGCCACCATCAGTCAAAGACAATGCATACAAGGACGAGGTAATAAAAAAAGGAACTTTTCTGAAGGGCAAAAAACGACCGTTTTCTGAAAGCCCTGTAGTCCTTGCTCTGGAATGTCTCTGAAAAACGTGTCTGCATTGGAAACGCTAAACGGTAGACGCAAGGGATTATGTCCGCCCGTCCTGCAGGTGCGAATTGATATGATAGGTCGAATGGGTAATGAGCAGTTCCTCATCTCGCTTGCCCAGCGAAGTTGGAGACTCGAATCCGCAACGCCAGGTAGCATCAGCATAACATGCGGCTCGCTGCAGGACCAGACATGTCGACCCCAGACTTGACGTGAGAATTGCGCATTGTAATAGGAATAGTTAGATTGTAAATGTAGAAACACCGGCCGAGGTTTGTCTTTGAACTTGGCTTCGGGGTGTTTGCCTGCCGCCGGAGCGAAAGTATGGGATGCTACGCTATGGGGATACAACACGGCAGGCCATGTCAGGGGTTTAGAACTGCAAATCTATCAGCATGCAACCTTGGCAGCCGCTATCAGAATGAATGTCACTGATAGAATGGATAAGTGAGTGCCTGCCGTGGGGAAGACCGTTGAGAGTCGAGACGAGTGAGCCTTGTGGATGACATGCGAACAGACATACGCCTTTGGACTTTTGCTCCGTTCCGTGTCTCTCTTTCACGATCACTAACTCAAACACTTTGAAACTTGTTCTGGATGATTCCCATGACTCAAGCCAAGCCAAGTCAAGTCAAGTCAGATCAGCCCTTGCTTGAGAGCTCATGTCATTATCAGCAGACACAGTCAGACCCCGAGGAACCACGCGCAAAAGAAAGGAGCATTTCGCTTCCAGAAAACCGGGAATCGATTAATCGAGAGAAAAACTTTTCAACAACAAAAGAAAACTTTTTCATTAATACCCAAGTAATAAAGAAAGAAAATCTTGGTTATGGTCAGGTAACCAACAAGAAGCTCTTTTTGGTCCATGCGACCAATCCTCGAATGACACGGCACTTGAGGGCGCGTGTCATGGGCCAATCAAAATAACATGCACACGCACACCCCCCTATAAATTGCAACTTCCAGCGGGAAGGGCGGGCGGGTTCTAGTCGGACTCGGACCTGAGCGACTGCTAAATAAAATCAAGGTCCAAGGATAGTCCAAAAGTCAATCATGGACAGGGACAAGGCAAGAAAGGGTCACGTTTGAGAAGTAGATAGTGAAAAAAGAAGAAAAAAAGACAGAGATCCACCTCTTACAGTCACAGTCACAGTCACAGTCAGAGTCAGAGACTAACAGTAAATCAGTCACCTCAAACAAGTGATTGACAGGCACGCGTCAGTATGCGAAACGTGCTGATGAATGACTTGATCAGTCCCAAAACAAGTTCAGGTCATGAAGAGATCAGATCGGCGACTGGAAGTCATCCATAATTACTAAGCTGGAGTCGTTGTGTCAACGATTATAACAGTCACGATATAAACCGGGGAAAATTCAAACAACAAAGACCCTCATTGATGAGACAAGAGTGACGCAATTGTTCCTGAACAAACAGTCACAATTGTGTAACTAATCAATGAAGGAACAGAAAAAACCTTTCCCAGGTCTCCAGTAAAACTCTCCACTCCAGTGGGATTCCATCTCATTGCACAACCCAATCTCACGATGGCATCAGCTCACGAGGAGGCCCGGGCTGAGCCTCAAGCCCAAGGACAGAGCAGGATAGGCCCAAGCGAAAGGGGAACAGAGAAGAAGAAAAAAGTTCAAGTAATGTCGTCATACGAGCAATCGGTCGATCTGGTCACCCTAATCCCCCAATTCCAGTGGAGATGAAGCTTGGCATTCTCGGACAAAGGACGCCTTGACATTTTGGGTTAAGCCTTGTCTAGCAACAGAAGCAAGCAAAAAAGGGACGAAACTGTGGGCAAAAAGCAATAAATCAACCAACCACGAAAGATACCATAACTATCAAGAGGAGGCAGGCTAAAGCGGGAATCCAGTAGTCAGTTACAGAGGCTGTGAGAACACCAATGAAGACTCCCCTCTAGATTTAAGGCCTTGAACTTTAGAGCCAACTGCACAGTCTATCTTAGTCGTGGTGTGGCGTTAGACAGCAAGCTGCCGCTCTAACCTCCAAAAGGCAAGGTGGCGAGCGATAGGGTGTTGCAGATCATGCCCAACTTGGCAGAAGTCTCTGTCCAAGCTATTCCTGTCATCCCGGTCCCCTATCCTATCTGTCAAGGAACCCGATGCCTTATTATTAATTGCAGGCAACTCTGGGGATATCTCTTGGCACAGCCCGATGGATGCCATCAAAGGGCTAACAATACCCGTGGAAGGATCAGATGTCCAGCTAGGCTGCAGAGACACGGGACAGGGGCAACTCAGGAGACTGGAAAAATTCGGAACATATTAGAAAAAAAAAAGGAATCAATCTAAGGTTCAATCTCAGTTGCTGTCAGATCATTATGGCTATTCGACGAATTAGATGGCTCACCTGGTCTTTTTTCATTCTACCCTTGGTGCACGAGGCCACCATCAACCACACAATCATACCACACCTCCAAACATACCACCACCCTGAAGAACCGGGTCTTATCGCACAATTCCAGGATGCGGCTGGCTGTTTTGAGCCTGCACTGCAAGTCTGTTGGTTGCCTCTTTAAAGCCCGCAATATTGACATGCATAAGAGATTTCGGAGTAGCACCCGACCAGACCCTTTCCATGGTTGATGCTGCAAGGCACAGATTGTACGTAGAGCACAGAATATTTGCTTCCTCGGCACAAAGTCTGTAACAGGAACCGACTCAAGCCGACGCTGGATATGGCAGATGAACGATAATAAAAGCTGGTTCAACAAGCTGTCGGGATAACCTTATCCAGGCGATGAATGAATAGTAATCTTGTGTGTGTGTTATATTGGGCTGTTTAAACAACCGACATTGCCCTAGCCTCCTGTCCAAGCTCTCGCTCGCATTCTTTTGGACCCTTACCCTTGACCTTGACGATGTGCTGCCGCCGTCTGCGGCGGTGCGGTGCGGTGCGGTACGGTTGCTCTCGCGTCATCCTAGGCGAGCGATCTGTGAAGTTAGTCGTTTCTTTTTCGTAGATCGAGTCCTGTAGCGCTGTATCAGTCACTTGCCCGATAATCTTAGCGTCGAGGCCAGTGGAATTGTTCTTCCACTTGATGAATCCCATTGAAGGGACATTTGCCTGCTACAGCCTGCTTTTTTAAGCTAGATAGGCAGTTGGCCGGGCTGGACCACGATCCTATCTTTACTTGACAGAGGCCACCATCAGGCTAGGCACGGACTTGGACTTATCCGTCTTGCTCTTCAAGATAGGGGCTTGTAGGCTGGTAGGCTGGCAAGCGAAGCTAGAGGCTTCTTGGTCAAGCTGGTCAGCCTGGTCAGCCTGATCAGAGGGTGAGGTGATCAGTGATCCCACCAGAAGTGGCAGATCACGCCCAATCCTGAGGTGTTTCCCTCAGGTGAAGCCCATTAATCCCTGTAAACAGTTCGAACACCCTCAGCTGAGATGGTTCGTCCCCTATTCCGGTGATGTGCTGAATTTTTTCTTACCTTGACGATGTGACTCTGCATGTCTTGGGTCGAAATGGTTGGACAGAGGTCGTAGTTGAGGCTGCGCATTCTTTTCATTTTTGGAAAGACAATGAACGCCACAGAGACTCGACTGGGAAAGACATTGCTGACATGTTCGTGCGGTAATCTCGTTTGGGAATTATTGAAGCTATAGACCAGGGTTGTCTATGGACGAATTGATCATCAGTATTACATCTTTTCGGATATTGGCTTACACGAGATGGGTTGGTAGATCCGTGTGACATTGACAACACAAATCAACAGATATTTATCATGTACCAAAGATTAAATCTGCTGCTGCACGGACTAATCAGCAGAAACTGCCAGGGAGAAGTCGGAGTCGCCTTGAACTTTTTCATGCCTCTGGTACTCTGTACTCTGTACACGATCCAAGACTTGAACCCTTCAGCGCCGAAATCTTTTCGAGTTAGTGGAGAGAGCTCCCCCCAGCTCCCGCGTGGCCAGTGCATCGAGCCCTGTCCCCTGTAAATATACTCAGCAGTAACAAGTTAGCGTAGGTTCTTGGGTGTCGGCTGTCATGTATGTGTAAGCAGAGCCTACGTCAAAGCCGACGACGACGACGACGACGAGACGCTCCCACGATAATGGTATAACGATTCTCGGCGTTGACGATAAACCAGGGGAAAATCCTCATCGGTCTAGACTCCATATTCAACTTACAGCGAAAATAGAGTTCAGGTCCTGGCAGGGGGATTTGCCTGAGCGGCTTCAACCGCAGCCGTAGAAAGGACGATACTTCCTATCTCGTCACTTTCTCCGACGAGCTAAACCAACAGAACGATGGGAAATCGTGGGGGGAGCTTTTGGGACCCTCTCTTCTCGGTTGTCTATCTTATCAAGAACAAGAATACAGGCACATTTTACTATGCGCTATATCTTTTACTGATGATAGTGCTGCGGGCGTTGAATCTCCATCTGGAGAAGCCGTCATGACTGATGTAACCCGAGCTATCTCTCAATCAATGAATCAATTTAACTGAGCTACCCCGTAACTGCGTGGAGAAGTATCACGACTGACTAATAATTAACTTAGTTTCATCCAACCGGCGAGATATAAGTGGGATTCAAGTGATTAATGACTCCGTCTCCGATCCTGACTCTCAAGATTCATATTGATTCATTCATTCATGCCCGATCGTCAACGCGCTGGGGACAAGACGCGTTGCAAGATCAGCATTCGGCTGTTGTGTGAAGCTTTGATTTGATCATGAATTGCCGTGGGACTCCTCATTAGAACGCAATGCATAATGAATTAGACTTTCGGGCGAATAGACCCAAATTGTTAATCCATATGGGCATCAACAGACAATTAAAAAAAAAAACCCTCATGGATCAATTGGTAGAAAAAACTTGGTTTGAGGGGAATACTTTTGAGGCCCTATTGCCATGGAAAAGCCGAATGAAACCCCGTCTGAGTGCCGCGATATGCCGAGTAAAAACCTGATGATTGGCAAATCCTAATTAATATGCCCACTGTCTTTCATGAGATTGGTTATCTTGATTAAATTGCGTTTCATTGCGTCTTCAGTCTCAGTATCAGCATCATCGGACTACTTACCCGGGGTTGATGTTGCTCAGTGGGGATTTATACTGTCTGCCCCGAGAGACACGCCTAGATAAGATTGGGCAAATTAACAAGAGATAAATATTTCAGCGAGTGCGGGAATGAATATGCGAGCTATCACCGAACTGATTATGCATGTTCGCTAGTGAAGAATCCGGGGAAGTATGTGGTATCAGCAACTCGTCAGGCCTACCTAGTACATAACATGGGACAGGAGTTACTGTAATAAGCGATGACTTTCTTCATCAGCGCCTGGCTATGCACCCCAGAGAGAAACAGAGAGTGTTGACCCGCTGCATTGTACTAGGAGTACGGCATCAAAGGGCGTGCTTCTTGCACACGATGCGACCTTGTTGTTTTCAAAAAGAGGTTGGAATATGTGGTCAGGCGGCAGTATCAGGACCGGGGACGCAC